>JBAKBP010017880.1:0-47945 GCA_037953745.1 Lithodes maja
CTTCAACGAGTTGCTAAATGTAAGGAATGAAGAGCCAGCAAACATAGTTGGATGGGGTATGGGAGGGAGAAGAGGAGAAGTAGTGGAGGAGGAGGTGGGGATCAGGAGGTCAGAAGTGTGGGAAGCCATGAAAAGAGTGAAGTTGGGAAATGTTGAGGTATGGTGGTGAGATAGTGATCGAATGGGTATGGAAAATGTGCAAACTAGCATAGAAGGGGAATGCACCCGATGACTGGAAGACTGGCATAATAGTCCCCCTATATAAGGGCAAAGGGGAAAGAGGAGTGTGTGGTAACCACTGAGGAATATGTCTTGTAAGCGTAGTAGGGAAGGTGTACAGTAGGGTAGTGATTGAGAGAGTTAGAGAGAACGGAGAAATGGATAGGCGACGAGCAGGGAGGTTTTAGGAAGGGAAGAGGATGTGTAGATCAGATTTTTACCCTGAATTGTGTTGTGGAGAAATATCTGAAGAAGAAACAAAAGGTGTATGTTGCCTTTATGGACTTGGAGAAGGCCTATGACGAGTGGATAGAGAAGGCATGTGGAAAGTACTTAGAATATACGGAGTAGATGGCAAGTTGCTGAAAGCAGTGAAGAGCATGTATGAGGGTGCAAAGGCGGCAGTACGTGTGGAGAATGAGCAGAGCGAGTTCTTTGACCTGAGTGTTGGGTTGAAACAGGGGTGTGTGATGTCCCCGTGGTTGTTTACTGTATATATGGATGGAGTCATGAAAGAAATACTAGGAAGAGCAGTGGATGTTGTTGTATTGCTGAAATGAGTGGAAGCTGCCTATACTGTACTGCTGTTTGCGGATGATACAGTTCTGATGAGTGATAATGAATGGGAGTTGCAGGGTCTGGTAAATGAGTTTGGAACAGTGCGAAAAACGGAATTTGAAAGTAAATGCGGGGAAGAGCAAGGTTATGGTCTTCGAAAGGGGTGAAGTCACAGAGTGTGAGGTGAAGTTGAACGGTCAGGCTATGGAGATTGTCAGCTCTTTTAACCTAAGACGTGCGCATGGGGGGTATGAGACACCACACTCCTGTGTGCACGTATTTGAGCTGTTCCCATCACTAACATCGGTATTTTACCATAAATAGCATTAATACTTAATCATATGCGCCTATTATAGGTTGATTATAAAGGTATTAACCTGTTACAACAATAAAACAAGTGGAAACAGTGTTTGGATGGTCAGAATCGGCGATACAGGCTGGGAGTTACATAATGTATGGCTGAGGCAACCTGCCTGCCCTCCTCCCCTCCCCTTGTCTGCAGAGACACTATTACGCAATATCTCTCTCTAGCTCTTTCCCACGCTTGGTAACAGTGATGACAACGCCCTGCTACCAACTCGCTAATGTTGGCACGAAAATAGACCACAGAATAAGGGAATAACAGGGAAAATAGGTGAAAACTGAAGGAGGGGAGGTGGAGGAGTGATATTTGGCATGGCCCAGGGGCAAAAAAAAAAATAAATAAATAAAAAAAAAAAAAAATTGGGGGGTGTTTTAAATGGATTTTTTTCCCTGACTCTTAAAGAGTCTTCCCGCAGTTGCCCGGGGGAACTCTTAAGAGTCTTCCCGCAGCTCCTGGGTTAAGTATCTGGGCAGTGTGTTGAGTAAAGATGGGACTATGGATGAAGAAGTGTGGGAGAGGGTGCAACAGGGGAAGAGGGTTGTAGGAACGTTGAAAGCAGACTTAACAAGAAATAGAGTGGTCAGTATGGAAGTGAAGAAGTCCTTGCATGACAGTGTGGTAATCCCGACAATAACTTACGGAAGCGAAGCATGGACGTTCGGGGAAGAGACTCAGACCAAGAGTGGGAGCAGTGGAAATGAGTTACTTGAGAAGTGCGTGCGGAGTTACATAGAGGGATAGACAGACGAATGAGGAAGTAAGAAGGAGGTGTGGTGTGGAGGTAGACGTGCTGGAAAGTGTGAAAAGGAACAACTTGAGATGGTTCGGCCATATGGAACGTATCGAAAGCGAGAGATTGACTAAGAGGGAGTACGAGAGCGAGGTGGAAGGACAGAGAGGGAGAGGTGGAAGGATGGAGTGAGGAACTTATATGAAAGAAGGCAGTGCTGGTTGTTGTTGTTGTTCCCCAAGCTGCCTGGCCGAACAGCCCCAAGGCCCCGAGCAAGGCCAAGGCCATAACCGAGCGGTGCTGGTTGGGAGGAGGGGCGTCGACTGACTGGGGACAGAGGTGCATGGGGGCGGTTTGTTCGTGGCCACCCCTTCGGGGATCACGGCGTCAGGCGATAGATAGAGATAGTTATAGAATGAAAGCTCAATTAAGATGATCTCTACATGAATAATTAATGAGCATATCCTAATAATAGAAATAGCCCTTTTGTTTGTATTACAGTACAGTACTTGTTTCTCCCAATACTGTAGATTTTCCAAGTCTTTAAGATTAGGTGGGATTACAAAAATAAAATAAAAATAACAAATTACTATGATGATAATTTTATATAATTAGCCTACCGTACAATATTATAATTATTTTACTTATACATATGAAATGAAGGCATGATTGAACAGATAGCTAACCCACCTTTGATTAGGTCGAATCCCTCTGCTGTTCCGCCTGGGTTCGCCGAAGTGCTTGCATCCATACTTGAGATAAACATATTTCAAGATCTTTTGATACTTGAGTTCGCCCGGCCTGAGCTGTTTGTTGGCAGAATCTACACTGCGGCTGTTGCGACGGGTAAACACGGTGTGAGTCGTGTCACAGTAAACTCTCAGGGCTTGCTGGAGATCTTCGTATGATTCAAATTCTTCGCCAAGCTCCAGGGTAGTCATGATACAGTACACGACTTTGAAACCCTGAAAGTACAGGGCGGTTAATCATGTATAAATTAATCATATACAGTATATAGTAGAACCTCGCCAATCCGGATCCAATCCAAGACTTCCAGACAAGCATAGGCCTAATAAATACGTCCACAACCGCACTACATGTCCACACCCGCACTAGACACAGTGGCGCCTAGGCCTACACGTGTGACACACCTGCATCTCTGCCCGCCCTGTTCAGTTGTGTGTGTGTGTGCAACGTTTTTCTATTGGCATGTTTAGTGTCAGTTTGGTTTTGTGAATGTTTTCATTGCTTTTTACCTGTGCGCTAGTGTTTTGTCTGGCCATTAACCCGGGAACTGCGGGAAGACTCTTTAGAGTTCGGCCGGCGGACTGCGGGAAGACTCTCTGGAGTAAGTAAAACTAAAAATCAACTTTTTACATCGAAAAAAAATTTTTTTTTTATTTTTTTATTTTTTTTTTTTTTTTTTTTTTTTTGGCCCCTGGGCCATGCAAAATCTCAGTCCTCTACCTCCCCTCCTTCCCCACTTTCCTCCTATTCCTCAGTTATCACCTATTTTCCCTATTATTCCCTTATTCTGAGGTATATTTTCGTGCTAACATTAGCGAGTTGCAAGCAGGGTGTTGTCATCACTGATGGCCATCGAGTGCAAGAGAGAGAGAGAGAGTATCGATCGACTGTGTCTCAGTGGCCTTGGGGGAAATTGGCGGGAAAGGAGTTTGCCTCACCCATAGATTATACAACTCGCGGGCTATATCTCCGATTTTGACCATCCAAACGCTGTTTTCACTCGTTTTATTGTTGTTTCAGGTTAATACCTTTATAATCAACCCATAATAGGCGCATATGGATAATTATTAATGCTATTAATGGTACAATGAATATTTTAGTGACGAAAAACCTCAAATACGTCAGCACAGGGGGAGGTTTTCATTTACCCCCGTGCGCACTTCAGAGGTTAATTATATAATGTTATCTAGTTTACTAGCTAGATGATGCGTAAAATAGGTCGCGGCGAAATTACCCCGCCCGGCGGGGTAATTCCGCCGCGAGAATAACTTTTATCAAAAAATCGGCAGCATGACCAAAACATTATAGGCTATATTATTTTTGTTTTTTGGGCATCTATAGCAGAAAGGCTGAATGTATAGATAACAAATTAAAAATTCCATTTGTGGCAGTTTCTATTCGTCAAAATACGTGATTTTCGGCGAAATTACCCCGTCTTACCCTACTGTACTGAGTGTACTCATGTATAATCCACTGTGGGAGAATAATTTTGATCATATTTATAAAACCCGATATTAATAAAAAAACGCCCATTCTAATTAATCTCAGAGCTCTTTCGGACATCCTCACTGTTTACAAACGCCTTCTTTATGCAGTATAATCGACATTTACCCCCTGCTGGCAACATAGATGACGATTTCAATAATTTCATGGGGAGGGGGGGGGGGGGCATAGCCCACCCATCATGTATCCCACATTGGAATTATAACTAAGACCACGAAAACACTCATTTTTCAAAATCTGGAGGGAAAAAACATGAAAAATAAGGGTGCGAGACTATTCCCTATAGGTCTAGGCCTAGGCTAATTACCGAAAAGTGAAAAAGATTAGTTGGTTATACTGATGTTTTGGACCGACAGTTAGCCCATCGATCTGTTTAGGCCTAATAGGTCCGGTAGAGCATATACATCATTGCTATATATGGCATTAAGAGCGGAAATGTATTACAAGGGAGAAAGGGCGGGTGCCCAACCCCGAAAGGGGTTGAAATAGGGGAGCTATCCCCCCGCCAAAGGTGGCTTTCTAGGGCCTTTCCTAGCTGATGCTAAGAGGATTGGGTTCTAGTCATATGGTGATGGGCTGGTCTATCAGAGTGAGAACTGAGCGATCTGTGCCATACCCATAGCTTACTCCGACTGTTCCTTTTACTTATGTATTTCCTAGATCTCAAGTGACGGCGTCTTTTCCGTGGATTGACCTCCCAATCTACCAAGATTGGAAGCCAAAGTGTCACATTTTTCCTTTGCCCCTCAACTTTCTCTTCCTAATTGCTGAGGGGCACAGGGCCCTGGGTGGGGCTTTGGTTTCCCGGGCGTTTCCGCACCCTCCTCAGCTCCCCGCCATGGAATGGCTTCGGTCACCCAGGCTTTATTGTGGTCGGCGGGGAGGGTTCTGTGGGGGCGCTCGGTTATGGCCTTGGCCTTGCTCGGGGCCTTGGGGCTGTTTGGCCAGGCAGCTTGGGGAACAACAACAACAACAACAAGGGAGAAACAAAAAAAAACTAAAATACATGTATAGGCCTAGGCTACTGTAAAACAATAAGTTTTTCAGCCAGTACCCAACCAGCGGGGGTGTGGGGGCGGCAGCCCCCACCCATATACTAGGTTAGGTTAGGTTAGGTTGTTAAGTTAGGCTAATGGCACAGAAAAAAAAAAAAAAAGAAAAAAAAGTAACCCAACCAGCGGGGGTGTGGGGGCGGCAGCCCCCACCCATATACTAGGTTAGGTTAGGTTAGGTTGTTAAGTTAGGCTAATAGCACAGAAAAAAAAAAAAAAAGAAAAAAAAGTAACCCAACCAGCGGGGGTGTGGGGGCGGCAGCCCCCACCCATATACTAGGTTAGGTTAGGTAAGGTTGTTAGGTTAGGCTAATAGCCTAGAAGATTAAAACAAATAATAAAAAAATAGTCTAATAGGGGCGTGATTTTAGATTGTTGGATAATGGGTAAATACTCATTTCCGCTCCTCTTCAGTATAAAACAACACTATATCTGAAGGAAAAAATACAAAAAACAAAATAAAACTTACTGAAATCGCTGTCGGTCCAAAAAGTCAGGTTTACCCCTTAGTTATAAATCTAGGATAGGCTAGACTATGGCTACACTTACTTTAGCCAGTTTTAGACTAGGCTAAATTTAGAGGTGGGTTTTCTTTAAGTTATAGGCTACTTAAAAACATGGTGTTTCTGTATAGTTTATATAAGAATATTACGGTAAAACCCTATAAAACAGTACGGTAATAGGCTAGCCTATACGGCCCCATCTCGAATCCAATTTTTTTACAAGTGAAGCAGCCCTTAACAGGGTTGCCTGGAACGCTGACATTAGGGCAAGAGACTGAAATTGCACGTAACCTATGTGTGGAGCACTCAATCTTAAAATGTTATGTAGGGCCTATGTAGGCTATGTGTATGTATGTCAATAATGTAATTAGACTACCCCTAGAATATAAAAGAACAAAAAACAAGTGGGGATTTTCTTCTATAGGGCTGTGTGGCCAGGCCCAATTAACCCTGCCGCAGACCAACACAGGCAGGCAATCACAGCCGGCCGAGACGACCGGAACGCCGCAGGAAGACCTTCGTGTGCTGGAGCACCCGGTCGATCTCCTCGTGATCTTCTGTAAGCCAGGGTGGGTAGATTCAAGGTTAAGAGATACAACAGGTTGGAGCATGGGGTCACTCAAACTTGTACCCGCTCGCGCATGACGTCACAAGGAAGGAAGGGTCAGAGGTCACTCGACTGTATACACTTCATTCTCAAAGGAGCAGCCGAGCCAGCACTATCCTCCGTTTTCTTTGACTTCATACTGTGATGCTATAACTACTGTATAATGCCGTGTGAAAGTGTAGCTCTTCTATTTTAACTAAACAAAATGCCTATATATTGTCAAGTTGCTGGATGCAAGTCGATATTTATCAAAGGAAGTAACATAGCATTCCATAAATTTCCCAAAGATGAAACACTGCGGTCAAAATGGAGTAATCTAAGTGGGAAAAAAGGCTGTATTATTTCACCAACAGCAAGGATCTGCACTAAACATTTTGAATCCTCAGCTTTCGAAAGACACTTGAAATACGAACTGCTTGGACTACCAGTACCTTACAGCCAAATAAGATTCAAACCTGGAGCATTACCAACTCTGCATTTGCCTGCCCAGGCTGCCTCTGAAAGCGAGTCCAAGAGAGGCCGAAAGCGAGTTCGAGATGACGACGACACCAAAGTGACTGAGCAACAAACAAACCGTGATGCAAGAGACCAAAATAATCTACAAGATGATGCAACCGTGAACACCGACGCACCATTGAAAGAAATAGGTGAGTTTATACCTGTGCTATATATATATATATATATATATATATATATATATATATATATATATATATATATATATATATATGAGAACATAAGAAATGGGAGTCTGCAGAGAGCAGATTGGCTCACACAAGGCAGATGCCTTTCATACCAAACCTATCTCGTCCTATATGTGCTTATCTAATTTTATCTTGAAGCCCACACTGTCCTTACATCTAGAATTATTTGTATGTATGTGTGTGTACCGCTATATAAAAGGTTCAGATTATGCTGTTCAAATTTGATGTCCTCATTACAGAATGGACATAGTTTATTTGGAGTCAGTAGGCTACAACGAAGAATGACCAAAATTATCCATAATATTATATATCTTCCATAAATAGAAAGGTTGAATAAATTAGGCTTGCACTCGTTACAGAGGCCCATCTCGTCCACATGCCTATCTAATTTGATCTTAAAGCTCTCTATCATTCTTGATCTCACTATAGCACTTGGTAGCCTATTCCACATATCTACAACTCTGTTACCAAACTAATATTTGCCTATATCTTTTCTGAAACGAAATGTATCTAATTTGAAAAAATTTGTTGGAGTTCTTTCGCTATCACTGAGCTTTAGTACATTGTTCATGTCCCCTCTATTAATCCCACTACGTGACTAACCCCCTTGAACACTTCTATCAAATCCCCTCTAACTATGCGTCTTTTTAACCAATGAACATAAGAACATAAGAAAATGGGTCTGCAAAACGCCGATCGGCCCACACAAGGCAGATCCCTGTCACACCCAACCCCAATTACCTAAGAACATAAGATCACGGGAAACTGCATATGGCCATGCGGCCCACATGAGGCAGCTCCCATTCACACCCAGCCCATATCAGCCATATGGGAGCCTAATTAAGCCTAATGTAATATAATAATAATAATATTTATTCAGTTAGCAATTTACAGAGTTGGTACCACATAGTTTGTTACAAATATGACATGTACCAGCCTTGCATAATTCCAACTAATGTAAGCCTAATTTCTTCAACCTTGCTTCATCTGGAAGATTTCTAATACTATGGATTATTTTTGTCATTCTACGTTGTACTCTCTCCAAGGAATCATTCTGTAATTAAAATTTAACAGCATATAAATTATAAGAAAAGAACATAAGAAAATTTGAGTCTGCAGAGAGCCGAATGACCCACACAAGGCCCATATATATATATTTTGGCAGGGGGGTTATAAAAAGTAGTTATACTATACCTGTGACTAGATATTGTAGTTATACATATTACATTTATATCAGTTTGGTACTAGGGCGCATGTTGCTAGAGAGAGAGAGAACTGCGTTTCAGAAAAGATATTTTTGATGAATAAGATGCCGAATGGTTTTTAGAATACGGATTTTAAACAGAAATATGAATGCTAATGATCCTAGAAAAACTAAATCTAAAATGTCTAAACTAATAAAATCAGTGTGAAATTCTCGTGTTTATGTAATCCTTATCCCTCTTTGTGCAAGCTAATTATATTATAAGAATAAGAAAATAGAACAATAACCAAGCAAAATGAAGATACCGGGTATAAAAAAAATACCGGTACTAATATTAATTAACATGTTTGACACCCCACGGAGGTGTCCATAAGCTAAGGCGGCAGTCGGCCATGTTTTTCAAGATGGCTGCCCCCATGTTAAGCTTTGAGTATGGCCTCACAAGGACATAAGGCAGCAGTTGGGAGATATGGCGCCATAAATCGCCCATGAAATCTTTGTGTATCCGGCCCCTGGTCTAGTGGCAGCACTTTGGCTGGCAGGCGAGCGTTTTTCTAGCTTTCTTTCTCTCGCCCCACCTTCTGACGTCAACAGGCTGCGCGTGCGCCAACCTGTTGTATCTCTTAACCTTGGGTAGATTCAGCTTCCTCAGTCGTTCTTCGTAGGTGAGGTCTTTAAGTTGTGGCACTAACTTCGTTGCTCTTCGCTGTACGTTTTCCAGTGCGTCGATATCCTTTATGAGGTGTGGACACTACACTTGGTTTGCATATTCCACTTGTGGTCTCACAACTGCGGTGTACAGAGCCTTGAAGATAGTTGGGTCTAGGTACACGAATGTTCTCCGGATCAGGCCTACTATTTGTTTGCTTTGTTTATTTTCTCAGCTAAGTGATCAGAGAAAGACAACTTATCATCTATCACCACACTTACGAGTTTCAGGCTAGGCCAATAAGGAAGTTGGAGGTGTAGACATCGATAGTAATTCTAAATGCAATAATTATGTAGGTTTCTATGATGGCTAAAGAGTGTTGAATTGGGTTTTATATATTGAAAAATACACTGCAATCGTATTTTAGCAGGAAAAGCTGGTGAATATCAGTAACTACAGCTCCAACTTCCTTATAGTAGAGTCCCGCATTTATATTATTTTACGGTGATACGTTTTCTGTGAATTGCGCGTTTTCTGTGAATTGGCGTATAGCAACAGGTTATTAGTTATCGTTAATTAGGTTATTGTATTAATTAGCACGCTTTTACGGTTCAAGACAATGCTAAAGTATATTTATTTGATCTTTTTCATATAAAATACCAGTAATAAAGTATATAAACCTATGAAACTAATGAAAACTGAATTTGCCTTACGAATCGAATCGGTTTAGAAGACAAAGCGACCTCCATTGTTATCATTATGTTATGTAGCCGGCGAATCCCAAGAACTCCTCGAAAAATGGAAAAGACGACCGATATAGGACTTGAAAAAGGTAAGTATAATGCTCAGAGGTTTCTATGTATATATATCTTTCTTTTCAGAGAGTAGGAGGCCCAGATTTTCCATATATTTCCTATTCCGGCGGATTCTAGCAGCGGCGTCACCTTGATTTGGGTAAGATTAGGCCTAGGCTATTTCGGTAAAATTTGAAGCATTATTTAGTATATATATCTTATTTTTTTGCATGTTTGCTTTGAAATACGATGTGTTTTTATACTAAGGATGGGTGGAAATTAGTAATGACCAAATTAGGCCTATCCAACAATCTGAAAATGCCCCCACTAGCCTAGGCCATGTGGTGAGGGCTAGCCTATAAAGTTCAGGGAAAATGGGGTTAAAATTAAGAAATTGCGATGAAAACTTCATAAAATAAGGAAAACTGCCCTCTAGGCTAGGCTATAGGGATTTTCTATGAAAAAGCATTGTCCAAAAGTAGCCTAGAAAAAATTACGGAAAAATAAATAAGATGGTCACCAATTTTCCCATGGATTTTTTTATTTTTCCCTGTTAGTTTTCATCAATAGGGCCTATATAAGCCTAGTGTTTGGAAATAATTACAACCCTCGGCGAAACCGGTTTCCCCATTAGGCCTATACAACGATCGTAAGACATGCCGCCCGATAGTGGGGAGGGATATGAAGTACAGGGAAAATGAGGGGTTAAATGCGTAAAACGGCGATTAAAACTTATTTTAGCAAAACTTGGCTCGGGTTTCAAGGTATTTCAAAGGCCTAAAACCCAATATTTCGAAAACCCGAGCCAAGTTTTGGCCAAAGCTGGCTCGGATTTTGAGAGTTTGTAGACAACAAAATTACAGTAACCTCATTTAGAAATTTGGCTCAGGTTTCCCGAAATTGCAAAGCCATAAAACCCGAATTTTGGAAAACCCGAAACAAGTTTTGGCAAAACTTGGCTCGGATTTTGCGAGTTTTAAGAGTAAACCAATTACAGTAACCTAATTTAGAATTTTGGCTCATGTTTCCCTAAATTGCAAACCCCAAAAAGTATAATTTTGGAAAACCCGAGCCAATTTTTGGCAAAACTTGGATCGTATTTTGAGAATCGAAAAGGACTAACTAAATGTCGGGGTAACATTCAAGGAGACTACTGCAGGACTCTTCTTCTTCTTACCTCTGACCGGGTATAGGCTATCCTAGTGTTTACTAGCCAATACCCCTTTGAATGGACATTAGCCTAACCTAACAACCTATCCTAGTATTATAGGTGGGGGCTGCTGCCCCCACACCCCCGCTTTGACTTAGATTTTTGGTGTATTTGTCTGTGAAGTGGGTATTTTTCAATTTGTTGATAACGAAAATCCTCCATGCGGAGAAAAATATGACGAATCTATTGGTGCCTATTTTCCCTAATAAATTGTTTCTCATAACGTCGCACTACTGTCCTTGAATATTATCAATGTCGGAAATCGGCTCATGATTTCCCTAATTGCAAAGACATATAACCAGATTATCGAAAATGTAACACTTATTTAACCCGGGAACTGCGGGAAGACTCTTTAGAGTTCGGCCGGCGGACTGCGGGAAGACTCTCTGGAGTAAGTAAAACTAAAAATCAACTTTTTACATCGAAAAAATTTTTTTTTTTATTTTTTTTTTTATTTTTTTTTTTTTTTTTTGGCCCCTGGGCCATGCAAAATCTCAGTCCTCTACCTCCCCTCCTTCCCCACTTTCCTCCTATTCCTCAGTTATCACCTATTTTCCCTATTATTCCCTTATTCTGAGGTATATTTTCGTGCTAACATTAGCGAGTTGCAAGCAGGGTGTTGTCATCACTGATGGCCATCGAGTGCAAGAGAGAGAGAGAGAGTATCGATCGACTGTGTCTCAGTGGCCTTGGGGGAAATTGGCGGGAAAGGAGTTTGCCTCACCCATAGATTATACAACTCGCGGGCTATATCTCCGATTTTGACCATCCAAACGCTGTTTTCACTCGTTTTATTGTTGTTTCAGGTTAATACCTTTATAATCAACCCATAATAGGCGCATATGGATAATTATTAATGCTATTAATGGTACAATGAATATTTTAGTGACGAAAAACCTCAAATACGTCAGCACAGGGGGAGGTTTTCATTTACCCCCGTGCGCACTTCAGAGGTTAAATCATAAATATCCAGTAACATAGACCTAGTACATTGGATACAAGCCTAATCCACACCTAACTCCTACAATGTGTCCGTAGTACCTAGTAGGCCTACGTGGGATACAACATGGCGGTTGGGCCGGCGCCCATTTAGTAGCCTACCGGTATTCGGCCGTATCTGTAAATACGAATGCGAGTCACTTCGAGCGAATTCCTGATCAAGCGGATGCACAATCTAACCTAATTAACCTAACCTAACCTAACCCAACCTATGGGCAGGTGGAGTTAGTGTTGACTAAAAAGCTGGTGGACAGACCTCGGGAGACAGGTGAAAATGGCGTGTGTACGAATCGGTGCCGTCTATAGGAAGATATTGACGACCATGTTACGACAAAATTCCATTTTAGTACCATATATTTTTATTAGGTTTTGCCGAGGCTTAAAACACATTTTCATATTATGTTTAGAGTATATAAAATCCATATTTGTTTTCAAATATTGCAAAATAATTGGTGACCAACTTATTTAGTTATACTAAAATTACCTTATATGCCTAGCCTAGGCTAGGCTAGCTAGGCCTAGGGGGGGGCTCTGGTGGTACCTGTCAAATAGGTGTCCAGTAACTAAAATCGTACCAAAAATACATAATTATCCTCTATGGGGAGGATGTATTTAACCCTTGGAATCTGGGAGGCTTCATATGAGGCAAAATGCGCGACTAAAAAGTCGCCGATATAATCATCAGAACTCGGCAACCACACAACGTAGCGATGTCATCTCAACGGCAGTCTACAGACAAGAAAACGTTCTACAATTTGCAAAAAAATTGACTACTCCAGGTGGTCTCAATCAGTAGCTACTGAATTATGAAGTTTGAAAATACCAAACTTCAAATGAGGCCCCCCGGATCCCAAGGGTTTAAAACTTGTTTGGTGTATAAAATGAACTTCTATGGGGAGAATTTTAGAAAAAATTAGGCCTACTGTAAACATTTAATTATCTTTAGGGAGACTTTTGGAAAACAGGTATGGTATGGCTAATCAGAATTGCTGTGGGATCCATAATGGGGTGAAGGAGGGCTCTGCCCCCCTTCACCCCCCCATGATGCATAGAAATCATCATATATGTTGCCAGTATAGTAGGGGGCCTGAGTACAGTTTTTAAAGGGTTTCATATTTCACTTACAGTGGAGCACTGAATTTGGCGCCGTCTAAGTTGACGAAATTAAACATTAGGCCTACGCCATATCCCAAATATTTCAAAATTCCACGTTCGCGCTAAAATATTCGATCTTGGCGCAAAAATCACAGTCGAAACCCGAAAAAGAGAGCAAAAATAATGAAAGACTCGACATCAAACTAGAAAACGCCAAAATAGTGAACTGAACTGCAGGAATCTATCATTGTCAAGGTGTTTGATGCTTGGAGGCAAAATTTGAGTGCATCCGATATCCAGATTTCGAGCGTCACTTGCGAAAGTTGCTGCCGTGGCGGCGCCATATTGACCCATCCTACTTAAAGTACGGTAAATTTGGGGGTGCGTTTGGCAAGCATGTAGTATTCGGGCGTACCGCCCGCCTTGTTTACACTACGCGGACGCTTCCGTTCATGATCCCGTCTATTTTGACTGCCGTGGGATACAATAATATGTTGAGGGAGCCCCCCCTTACCCCCCCATGACTTACTATCATCATCATATATATTGCCAGCAGGGGGCAAATAACAATAAATAGCCGTCAAAATAGACGGGAACTTAACCGCGAGCGATCGACTTATATATACATGACGACCGTCACGACCGTACACCCGGAAACTACTGTGCATCCTTCCCGTGCGTTTTGAAGTTTTATTTGTTTTCAGAACTAACAAGATTTATGTTATGTATGGAATGTTAGTGGCATGAATGATGGCACAAAAGAGAGAGAGGTTCTGGAAGTGTTAGTGAATGCCAGGCTGGATGTATGTGGAATGACAGAGACCAAATGGAAAGGTTCAGATGTGAGAGAGTGGGAGTGTGGAATGGGTGTGTGTGCTGGAGTGAGTGAAGGAACAGCGAGAGAAGGTGCATGTTTGTTTGTAAGTAGCAAATGGAAGGAATGTGTAAGAGAGTATGGGTCTGTGGGTTCAAGGATTGTGTGGGTGAGAATGAAAGTAGGAATACAAACGTGGGTGATTGTATGCGTGTATGCCCCGACAGAGGATATACTTGAAAGAAAGAAAGAGGAGTTCTGGATGAATGTGGAGGCGTGCCTGGAGAAGTTTGACAAGAACGAAAGAATATTTCTGATTGGGGATATGAATGGTAAGGTGGGTGATAGGAAAGTTGAGGGAGTGGTGGGAGGGTGGGGGGTACCATCAGAGGTGAATGGGAATGGTAGTGCACTTGTGGACGTATGTGTGGGGAGGAGGCTGTGGATAGCCAACACCTTCTTCCGACACAGAATGATCCACAGGTACACGTGGAAACGGATGTTGACGATGAAGGATAAGACAGTGGTGGAACGAAAGTCATTGATTGATTATGTATGTGTGGATGAACGAATGAAGAAATCTGTGATGGATGCTAGGGTGTATAGGGGTATTGGAGGGGGTCTGTCTGATCATTATGTAGTGGTAGCTAAGGTTAGGATACAAAAGAAGTGGGTGAGGAGAGCGGGAGGGAGGCGAGAGGAGGGTGGAATGGTGAGGAGGGTGGAGAGGTTGCAGGAGGAGGAAGTCAGGGAGGAGTACAGGAGAGCAGTGGAAAGACGACTAGGTGGGTTCGACCTGGAAGTTATGGAGGAAGTGGAGGAGATGAGCAAGGTGTTTAAGGATGAGATATGTGCAGCATGTGAGGAGGTGTGTGGAGTGAGGAGAAGAGGGAGGGGAGTGAAAGGTACAGCATGGTGGACAGAAGAGGTAAGAATAGCTGTGGAAGAAAAGAAGAAAGCATATAGAGAGTGGTTGGGTAGTAGAGGGAATGAAGATTCCGAGAGACAGAAACGAGCGAGGTACGTGGAGAGTAAGAGGGTGGTGAAGAGAGTAGTGAAGGAAAGTAAGAGAAGAGTAGATGAGGAATTTGGAAGGAATCTGAGTGTAAAATGGAGGGAGAGTAAGAAACTGTTCTGGAAAGAAGTCAAGAAAGTTAGGGAAGGTAGCAAGGGAAACAGTAAGGGTGTGAAAGATAAGAATGGGAGAATGCTAGCCGAGAAGCAAGAGAGAGTCGAAAGATGGAGGGAGTACTTCAGTGAGTTGCTAAATGAAAGGAATGAAGAGCCAGCAAACATAGCTGGATATGGTATGGGAGGGAGAAGAAGAGAAGTAGTGGAGGAGGAGGTGGGGATCAGGAGGTCAGAAGTGTGGGAAGCCATGAAAAGAGTGAAGTTGGGGAAAGCACCAGGAACAGATGGAGTGTGTGGGGAAATGTTGAGGTATGGTGGTGAGATAGTGATAGAATGGGTATGGAAAATGTGCAAACTAGCATGGGAGAAGGGGAGTGCACCCGATGACTGGAAGACTGGCATAATAGTCCCCCTATATAAGGGCAAAGGGGAAAGACGAGTGTGTGGTAACCACCGAGGAATATGTCTTCTAAGCGTAGTAGGGAAGGTATACAGTAGGGTAGTGATTGAGAGAGTGAGAGTGAGAACGGAGAAATGGATAGGCGATGAGCAGGGAGGCTTTAGGAAGGGAAGAGGATGTGTAGATCAGATTTTTACCCTGAATTGTGTTGTGGAGAAGTATCTGGAGAAGAAACAAAAGGTGTATGTTGCCTTTATGGACTTGGAGAAGGCCTATGACAGAGTGGATAGAGAAGGTCTGTGGAAAGTACTTAGAATATACGGAGTAGAGGGCAAGTTGCTGAAAGCAGTGAAGAGCATGTATGAGGGTGCAAAGGCAGCAGTACGTGTGGAGAGTGAGCAGAGCGAGTTCTTTGACCTGAATGTTGGTTTGAAACAGGGGTGTGTGATGTCCCCGTGGTTGTTTACTGTATATATGGATGGAGTTATGAAAGAAATACTATCAAGAGCAGTGGATGTTGGTGTATCGCTGAAAAGGGAGGGAATTGAGTGGAAGCTACCTATACTGCTGTTTGCGGATGATACAGTTCTGATGAGTGATAATGAATGGGAGTTGCAGGGTCTGGTAAATGAGTTTGGAACAGTGTGCGAAAAACGGAATTTGAAGGTAAATACGGGGAAGAGCAAGGTTATGGTCTTCGAAAGGGGTGAAGTCACAGAGTGTGAGGTGAAGCTGAACGGTCAGGCTATGGAGATCGTCAACTCTTTTAAGTATCTGGGCAGTGTGTTGAGTAAAGATGGGACTATGGATGAAGAGGTGCGGGAGAGGGTACAACAGGGGAAGAGGGTTGTAGGAACGCTAAAAGCAGTAACAAGAAATAGGGTGGTCAGTATGGAAGTGAAGAAGTCCTTGCATGACAGTGTGGTAATCCCGACACTGACTTACGGAAGCGAAGCATGGACGTTGGTTGAGAGACTCAGACCAAGAGTGAGAGCAGTGGAAATGAATTACTTAAGGAGTGCGTGCGGAATTACATGGAGGGATAGACAGACGAATGAGGAAGTAAGAAGGAGGTGTGGTGTGGAGGTAGATGTGCTGGAAAGTGTGAAAAGGAACAACTTACGATGGTTCGGCCATATGGAACGTATGGAAAGCGAGAGAATGACTAAGAGGGTGTACGAGAGCGAGGTGGAGGGACAGAGGGGGAGAGGTAGACCGAATATGAGGTGGAAGGATGGAGTGAGGAACTACATGAATGAAGGCGGTGCTGGTTGGGGGGAGGGGCGTCGACTGACTGGGGACAGAGGTGCATGGGGGCGGTTCGTTCGTGGCCACCCCTTCGGGGATCACGGCGTCAGGCAATAGATAGATAGATAGACAAGATTTATTATTTTTAAAACTACAGTACAGTATTATAAAAAAAATATATCCCAGATGTCCGACGACGACGCTACCGTGCGAGATTTGTTGAATACTGGTACAGGACGTTTCGACGCTGTTTATAATTTTCCTTTGTGATTTTTTTTTTTTTTTTTTTAAACTTGCCTTATTTAGGAAGCCCTAGTCCCTAATCTTGTTAAAAACTAATGAAACTTCAAAACGCACCCACAAATTTACCGTACTTTTAGTAGGATGGGTCACTATTTCGGTATTGTGTAAGCACTTTTTATAGGAGGTGGGGAGTGCTCAGCAGACCCCCGTAATCTTGTGTTAATCTCTGACCGTTTTAGGTGGGGTCAGTACTCAAGGTATTAGTGAGTTGGGCTTTGTAATTGGGGTTGGGTGTGACAGGGATCTGCCTTGTATGGGCCGATCGGCATTTTGCAGACTCCCATTTTCTTATGTTAGTGCTACTATTGGTAATTATAGGGAAAAGGCTCGCACTCTTATTTCCCATGTTTTCCCCCCAGATTTTGATAATTGAGTGTTTTCATGGTTTTAGTTATAATTCCAATGTGGAGGGTTGACCCTCCCATGACTTATTGAAATAATCATGTATGTTGCCAGCAGGGGGTAAATATTGATTATAATCCATAATGAAGACTTTATTAAACAGTGAGGACATCAGCGGGAGTGATGGGACTGTTTTTCCCAGTAATATCAGGTTTTATAAATGTGATCAAATTATTCTCCCACAGTGGATTATACAAAGTACAGTAGGCTATAGTATAAGGATTCCATAGACCTACATTGTCCTTAATAAATTATGTATAATAAGGCGGCAAGCAGCCGAGCCTATTCTGAATAATTATTCTACTATCACCCTGGTAATAACCTTTTGACTGTGTTGGTGGTGTAATGGTTTAGGTGCTTATGTTCTGGGTGTGGTGTCCCGAGTTGGAATCCCGGGAGGACCGCATGCTTTCATTAGTTTATTCAAGTACGGTGGCGCTAATAAGTCGTGTCTCGTCTGCCATTACGTTTGGCTTGCTCTGTGCTGTATTAATGTCTGTCAGATGTTGAATAGGGTGGGTAAGTGTAGGAACATGTTTGAATATTTCATTCAATTTAAAGAAATTAAGCTTATATATTGCTGATACCAATTATTGATCAAAACATACTTGGTGCCGAGACATCACTTATTAGCACGACTGTACATTCGGGTTTATAATTGATGATTAATGTTAAGAACGGGGTGTTACTTATTTAATAAACATAATAAATATTACAGGTGTGACAACAGAGGTCTTCAAGAGGGAACTGGACAAGTTTCTGGCTACCATCCCGAACCAAGCAGGAGCTCCGGGACATACCGGTACCTCATCACGCCCAGCAGCCTCCAACTCCATCATGTCCCAGTTGGAGTATATACAACACGATGAAAGGTTACGACGGCCTTGCCTCGGGGATCAACGAGGGACCAACACTCCCTTGAGGCAAAAGTGCTTCAAGTTAACTTCAAGGTAAGGTCATGGAGGTGAGGGAGGAGGGCACAGGGCAGAGTTCCCTTTCACCTATTATGTCTATCTATCTATCTATATACTTATGCCCAATCCCCACTTTGTTTGGGGATTGGGGATGTTCGCATTCACGCAACAAATGTTCGTGTGAAATTTGGTGAAAATCCGTCCAACGGTCTAGGAGGAGTTCCGAGACAGACGGACGACAACGACGACGACAGATTTTTTTTTTTGTGTGGTAGCCACTATATGGGGGGGCGATACCAAACTGTGCTTACGCAGAGTTGATAATTTGTTAAACGAATATAAACAGACCGTAGTTGTGGTCAGCAGTGCGGCGGCGCCACATTCGGACAAAGCTCGGAATTACCGCCTAACTCTGTCTTATTTCTCACCTCACACAATAAATACACAATTTAGAGTGTTCTAGTCTTAACCCATCGCAAAACAACGCCCATATCTGCCTCTGGTATGTATAAAAACTTGGTTAGGCCATTTATTTGCAGAGATATGAGTATCGGTAAATGCCGATTATCGGGAATAAACACCGAATCCTAGGCTTTCGTCCGGCATACTGACCTAATTAATTTCATCATCAAAACTGAACCACTTGGTCTAGAGACTTCTAGTTATCACCAAACACAAGACAACAACGACAAATTCCGCTGGATATTTGTATTTATAGCCTCGGTTAGGACATTTTTTGGTGTATTTATAAGCCTGGCAAAATCCCGAGAATTCAATATTTTACCCTATTTTCGCGAGGGGCCGGATCCTGGGGGGTTGTGTTCTTTTATTTCAACATTTTATTTTATTAAGCGTTATTTCCATATAGCAATTTTGATAAGTTCCTTTGCCTTTATCTTGTGTCGTCCCTGTTTTGGTTTGTTTATTTTGCAAGTTTTACATTATAATTTAAATTTGTATGTACAGTATGTACTGTATGTAATATGTACAGTATGTACAATCGCGCTAATAAGTGATGTCTCGGCACCAATTATATTTTGATCAATAATTGGAATCAGCAATATCTAAGCTTCATTTATTCATATTGAGTGAAATATACAAGCATATTCTTACACTGACCCACCCTATTCAACATCTGACAGACATTAATACAGCAAAGAGCGAGCCAAACATAATGACAGCTGAGACATGACTTATTAGTGCCACCGTAAGTACTGTACAGCACAGTAAACTCTTTTATCCAAAAATCATGTTTTTACAATTTTGGATAAGCGATTTTTATGGATAAACGAATGTCCCTCTATATAGAGCTAAATATGTGTACAAATGGCCAAATATACTGTACTGTTTCCAATGCATTGAAAACCATTTATAGACTGTTTTAACTTCAAATTATTATCTAATGTGTGTGAATTTGTGTTTTATCTGTGTTTGTTCGTTGTTTTATGTTTTGTGTGTTCCCTGTTCTTGCTCTGTCTTGAGTCGGCCACCTCCAAGAAAAAAATAATAATAAAATAGAATAAAATAGAAAATAAAAATAAAAATAGGAAAAGTGTGGATTGGGCCTGAGCATATAGATATAGATGTAATTGAAGGGATGTCTACTTGAGAGGGGTTGAATTGATGCAATTAAGCACCAGAGAGGCTAAAATATGTAAAAACTAGTGAACAAATATGGAAAGCAAAAACTTTGGTTAACTGAAATTTGTAGATAGGCCTATACTATATATTGAAGATGATGATCTACACGTGAGTAGGTCAGTATTTTTGCAAGAATTAAATGGCTGCAAGTATAAATGTATAAATGCGCAGAATTTCGGTGTGGGTATCCTAGGTTCGAGTCCTTGGAGTGCCACATATATTTGTTGATTTCATTAATTTGAGGCTACCCCCAAAATGGGGATTGGGCCTGAGCATATAGATAGATAGATAGATTAATTGAGTTTAGAAGTAAAGTTGGTTGGTGAAAAATATGAATTAACTGGATCCTCGTCGGGGCTGTTTGGCCAGGCAGCCTAGGGAACAACAACAACAACAACCAGATTCTCGGTAATTGTTGAGACAAGTCCGATGGTAAAGATGGACCTTTTAGAAGGCAATAATTTAGGCTAGGACCATTACCTGTGCGAGTCGAGCAATCAAGTAACCCTCGGATTGGAGATGTTGCGCTGTCCCTATGTGGTGGATTGTGTTTTTTTATTTCATAAACTTTATTTGAGTAAGCGTTGTTTCCACATAGCGATTTTGATAAGTTATTTTGCCTTTATATTGTCTTTGTCCAAGTTTTGGTTTGTTTAGTTTGCAAGTGTTAAATTTTAATTACCTATTATTATAAGTTTGTGTTTTTCAAAGTTTAATTTCCAATAATATTTAAATGCATTTTTCCATATACAGTACCGGTATAGATTTTGTTTATTGTGTTGTCGTTTTGATAATTTTCAATTTTAATGAGTTTATTATATTAATTTGAACAGTAACTTTTGAGTTTGTTTTCAAGTTTTATATTTTAATTACCTTGTGATGATGATGATGATGATGATGATGCATTTTTTAGCACTATGCACTCCCTGCTCAAGAGCTGGGCTAGGGTGGGTGCCCTGATGATTAGGGACTTCAGTGAATAGTTACTACAGATTGCTAGACCGCACTATCCACCAACAAGACTGTTGTCTGCCAATAACACACACTGGCTGGCCCAAGAATCCAACCGTCAACATAACAAGATCATTGATTTTCCCCTTTTTAGCTGGTTCGTCGATATAATTTTTGTCAATTAATCCTATTTTCAAGTACTGTACTGTAGAGTATTTTATGAATACTTGGTCATGCATCAGTTTGCATTGTAGAGCACGCAACAAGTCCAACGCCAAACCAATTGTTTTTCTTGATTTTTCTAAGGCAGTAGATCACATGTTTGTGGCCATACGCTCGACGGCCCAATTATTGCACTAAATTATAATGTAAAACTTGCAAAATAAAGTCACATATTCCACGATACTTTTTGTTAAGCTTATAGCAGCGTTCCAGGCAGCTCGGTCTTTGGCTGCGAGATCAGTTTGTACTACAGGTCTCCCTCGATTTATGATTGGGTTACGTTCCTGAAAACCCGATGTTAAATAGAAAAATTGTATAGCGAACCCTCAAATTAATGGGGTAAATTGGGATGCCTTCTCGGCCCTACCCAAACCCAAACGCCTAAAATAATATAATAATATCGTAAATTGTGGCATCGGATAGTAAGGGAGACCTGTACCTGATCCCACATCTTTCTTGGACAACTTCTCCTTGCAACTCCCTCCACATTGATACTTTCCTAACCCAATTAGTGTCATCCATAGTTTTCACATGTCCATACCATCTAAGCCTATTTTTACGCATATCCTCACTAGTACTTGCAATGCTTAAGCAGCCTCCGAGTTGTACCATTACGCTATCAAGACAGGATGTCAGACGATTAACTAGAATTGATTGTAGTGTTTCCTTGGACTTTGTTATGAAATGTTATTAAAAGTTGTTGTAATTTCAGGTGACGACTCTAGTGGAGCATGATGACAGCCCCCCTCCAAAGGTGTCCAGAGTACAGAACTGACCCCCTGGTGCCCCCCCTGCCCAGCCACCACCACCACCACCACCACCACCACCACCACACCAGGGGAACAAGCCCCAGTCACAAGTTCTGCTGGGCCACCTAACTTCACACAGGTATGTTAACTAGAAAATTGTTACAGAATCTTTTGCTGGGGAACCCATATCCTGGGTCTCTGGGTAGTTTTCCTGCATGACCTAGATATGTGTGATTTTGTTGTGGTTTTCTGATATTCCTATGGGTGGAAATGCTAGCCCTTTAATTGCAGACTTATTCTTGCTTGCTTTAGAATTTAAATATATAAAAGACTTAGTTGACAGTAGCAAGAAAAATAAAATCCCAAAAAAATTAGCACTTGCTAAATTGTTAAGTAATAATAGTAGATATATTGATGATATTCTTGTTTGCAATTTGTTAAATTTTAATCAAGTTGCTAAACTTATTTACCCTAATTCTATTCCCCTCACACAATGTAACGTAAATTATAAAGTTGAAAATTTTCTTGATATAAATATAGAGATTGTTAATGAACAGTGCATACTTAAAGTATATCACAAAGTTGATGATTTTAATTTTAACGTAATAAACTTTCCTTTCCCTAGTAGTAATATCGATAGTAAAATAACTTATAATTGTTTTTATTCCCAATTAATAAGATTTTGTAAAATCTGCACTAAAGTAGATGACTTTTGGGCTAGAGCTAGGTTACTATACAGACTCTTAGTGGACAGAGGTTTTGAGGCAAGTAAATTGTTCCATAAATTTAATCTTTTTAGGGTCAATTATTGTGACTGTATTCTAAAATTTGACATCAATAATTTTAATCAAGCCTTTTTAACTTGAAGTTTCTTGTATAACCTCTGCTTACTTTTTGTCTGTATTTATTGTTTTTTGTCTGTATTTATTGTTTATCTTTTTCTTTTTCTATTATTATTATTATTATTATTATTAATATTAATATTGATGATTTTTTAAATTTATTGTTCTTGTTAAAAGAGTACTCTTTGTTTAAATCTGTTGTTACTTCATATTTTGCAATTATTTGTCTTTATATTATATGTATTCATTGTCGATAGTATCAATTGCTTACTTTTGCGATTTCCTTAGTTTATTTGTGCTATAAATGTAGGTTATTTGTAGGGTAGTTATTGATAGGGGTCACTTGAGGCATGCTATGCTTACAGGTACCTACCCGATAGCACTATCGTTAGTGAGTGCTGTACTGTATTTTATATATTATTTTGTAATAGTATAGATATCTTATCAATATTTGTATTTTGTACTATTGTTAATGTCTTGTCATGTTGCAAATTTGATTTTAAATAATATTTTGACATTTAACATTTAGTTTCTTTATTCATGCAGAGTTTAGTAAAATTTGCCAGAACGTCCCGGACTTCCCAAACTTGACTACTTCCTTTAACGTGACGATAGTGCGTTGTTATATGTGCGATTAGTTTGCTTGGGAAACAGATTAACTTGCTCATGTAGTAATGTACACCCTATGTGGTGGATTGTGTTCTTTTATTTAATAGTTTTCATTTTAGTAAGCGTTGTTTCCACATAGCGATTTTGATAATTTAATTTGACTTTATATTGTCCTTGTCCCAATTTTGGTTTGTTTAGTTTGCAAGTTTTACATTTTAATGTTGTGATGTCCCTATTCGGGCTCTGTCTCGAGTCGGCCACCCACATAAAAAAATTAAAACTGGGGCAAGTGCCAGAGTATATACATACATACATACATTTCCTCACTTTAATTTGTGTTATTCCTGAAAAACAAAAATACTGTCAGCGGATCAACCTTTATTATATTTCTCTGTAAATGTTGTTGCTATTATGCAATATTTATTCTCAACTTGTTAATGAAGCATAGATACTTCTTAACCCGGGAACTGCGGGGAGACTCTTATGAGTGAGTGAAAAAAAAAATCAACTTTTGACATCGAAAAAAAAAAAAAAAAAAAAAAAATCTTTTTATTTTGTTTTGGCCCCTGGGCCATGCAAAATCTCAGTCCTCTACCTCCCCTCCTTCCCCACTTTCCTCCTCTCCTTCAGTTATCACCTATTTTCCCTGTTATTCCCTTATTCTGAGGTATATTTTCGTGCTAACATTAGCGAGTTGCAAGCAGGGTGTTGTCATCACTGATGGCAAGCGAGTGCAAGAGAGAGAGAGAGAGAGTATCGATCGACTGTGTCTCAGTGGCCTTGGGGGAAATTGGCGGGAAAGCAGGTTGCCTCACCCATACATTATACAACTCGCGGGCTATATCTCCGATTTTGACCATCCAAACGCTGTTTTCACTCGTTTTATTGTTGTTTCAGGTTAATACCTTTATAATCAACCCATAATAGGCGCATATGGATAAGTATTAATGCTATTAATGGCATAATGAATATTTTAGTGACGGAAACGCCTCAAATACGTCAGCACAGGGGGACGTTTCCAATTACCCCCATGCGCACTTCAGAGGTTAAGTAACATAATTTTCCCCAATTATTGAACAGTGTAATAATGAAACTAATGAAATTATAATGTAAAATTTGCAAAACAAACCAACCAAAACAGGGACGACACAATATAAAGACAAAAGAACTTGTCAAAATCTATCTAAATATCTATGCAAATCGCTATGTGCAAATAACGCTTTCGGTGTGAGTATCCTAGGTTCGAGACCTTGGAGTGGAACATGTATTTGTTGATTTCATTAATTGAGTTTAGATGTGAAGTTGGCATTACGCTATCAAGATAATGCACTTTCGTCATGTTCAAGGAATTAGTAAATTTTGGAAGTTACATGTTCTGGTAAAATTATTATTGTGCATGAATAAAGAAGCAATTTGTCAAAATTATCTAGGCTATTTAAACAAATGTGCAATTTGACTAGATGTTAACCCTTTCAGGTCCGGGGGTTGCCGTTTAGTTGCCGTTCTTTTATTTCATATTGTCTGTCCCAGTTTTGGTTTGACTTTGTTTGCAAGTTTTACATTTTAAATTGTATTTTAGTAAGAGTTATTTCCACATAGCGATTTTGATAAGTTATTTTACCTTTATCTTGTATCGTCCCAGTTTTGATTTGTTTAGTTTGCAAGTTTAACATTTTAATTCAGAAATATAATTATCTTAATCTCATAATTACCTCTCCAAAATTAGTTTTCTGCCCACAACTCGCTCAAAGACAACTGCAGAGGTTGAAGTAATTCAAATAAAGGTTTCTAACACCCCTGTTGGTCAGAAAGGCTTTAAAGTAACCCTGTCAGGACGCAATCGTGTTCTGGTGCGCGTAAGGGTTAACAGTAGTACAGTACTTAATACAGTCAGCTCTCCTAATACGCGCTTTCCTAATACTTGCCTGGGGGTTGGAAAAAACACAAAATTCTCAATAAGTGTGTATTAGTGTGTATTAGATGCGTTTCGGGAGACCAAAAATGGCCCAATCCGCGCTTTTTACCTAATGTACATGGACACCCATCATTTCGCGTGGCACCAGATATCATCATAAGTGCACGGAATTTCAGTGTGAGTGTCCTAGGTTCGAGTCCTTGGGGTGCCGCAGGTATTTGTTGATTTCATTAATTGAGTTTAGAAGTGAAATTGGTTGGTGAAAAATATAATTATGAGGATATTACTTACCACATAAACCTTATTTGAAAGCATAGTCATATTTAGCATAACCTAACTACAGTATCGTCATGTTTCTGCGGCTTTCGTCAGACACGGCACTTGACTTGACTGTTTTGATAGTCCCGGGCATTCAAGTCCTTCATTATTACCACCAGGCCCACTGTCCCTATCACTGATTGCACTAGAGGCCATAATAAACGTGAGAGACACAAGGTTCAGGATTGTGTTCTTTTATTTTATAACATTTTTATTTTAGTAAGCGTTATTTCCACATAGCGAGTTTGAAAAGTGATTTTGCCTTTATATTGTCTTTGTCCAAGTTTTGGTTTGTTTAGTTTGCAAGTTTTACATTTTCATTAACAAATAAGCAAGTAAAAGGAGGATGGACTTAGAGCGCTTTGGCTAGTGTTGACGACATTAAAGATGCCGGCCGTAACTTGCGCAAGTGACGCTCGGATTTCGGAGTCACTCAGATTTCGCTTCCAAGCAACAAAGACCTTGACAATGGCAGTTTATAATAATAATAATAATACTAATAATATTTATTATTTATTATTCCTAGATACAGTATGTGTGAATTTGTGTTTCGATTTTGTGTTCATTGTTTTTTGTTGTCTTTTGTGTTGTCCCTGTTCTTGCTCTGTTAACTGTCTTCGTGGTGCGATGCATAAGGTGTTGATTTTCGGTGTGAGCATCCTGGATTCGAATCCACGGACTGCCACATGTGTTTGTAAATTTCATTAATCGATTTTAGGAGTATAGTTGGTTGTTGGAAGGAACATAATAATTGAGTCGGCCATCCCCCATCCCTGTTCTTGCTCTGTCTTGAGTCGGCCACCCCCCATCCCTGTTCTTGCTCTGTCTTGAGTCGGCCATCCCCCATCCCTGTTCTTGCTCTGTCTTGAGTTGGCCACCTCCCATCCCTGTTCTTGCTCTGTCTTGAGTCGGCCACCCCCCATCCCTGTTCTTGCTCTGTCTTGAGTCGGCCACCCCCCATCCCTGTTCTTGCTCTGTCTTGAGTCGGCCACCCCCATCCCTGTTCTTGCTCCGTCTTGAGAGTTTTTGTGTTATTTAGGTGTCAATTTTGTCCTGGCAAGCAATAGCGAGCCTGTAATTTAAGAGGAACCGGTCGTTTTTCTATCGAAAACTGTACAATTATATCTTGAAGGAGGGTCTTGGGTTGGGTGTTTTTTAAGCTTGATTGAGGTCTAGGGAGGAAACTAATAAAAGCATATAAAGATACTGTACATAAATAAGCCAATAAAAGCGACCCATCTCCCCTTAAGCTTATAACTTTATAACTTTTACAGATTGATGGTGGGTGGGTCAGAAGTACAGGACATGCGTTTGGAGGACAACAATAGGACACCTTCCACTACCGGGGCCATCGGATACAACTGTTTACAGATTGGTGGTGGGTGGGTCAGAAGTACAGGACATGCGTTTGGAGGACAACAATAGGACACCTTCCACTACCGGGGCCATCGGATACAACTGTTTACAGATTGGTGGTGGGTGGGTCAGAAGTACAGGACATGCGTTTGGAGGACAACAATAGGACACCTTCCACTACCGGGGCCATCGGATACAACTGTTTACAGATTGGTGGTGGGTGGGTCAGAAGTACAGGATATGCGTTTGGAGGACCACAATAGGACACCTTCCACTACCGGGGCCATTGGATACAACTGTTTACAGATTGGTGGTGGGTGGGTCAGAAGTACAGGACATGCGTTTGGAGGACCACAATAGGACACCTTCCACTACCGGGGCCATTGGATACAACTGTTTACAGATTGATGGTGGGTGGGTCAGAAGTACAGGACATGCGTTTGGAGGACCACAATAGGACACCTTCCACTACCGGGGCCATCGGATACAACTGTTTACAGATTGGTGGTGGGTGGGTCAGAAGTACAGGACATGCGTTTGGAGGACCACAATAGGACACCTTCCACTACCGGGGCCATCGGATCGACCAACGACAACTCTGCCAAAATAATGCGAGTCTTTAAGAATGTAATCTATATTTTTACTGTTCTTTTGATGATAATGTAGTATTTATGTTTACTGTTATTTAGTAAAATTTACCAGAACGACCCGTACTTCCCAAACAAGTATGAATATTTGAATGTGATGGTAAATTGGTATCTCGCCATCCTGAATACT
This sequence comes from Lithodes maja, assembly GCA_037953745.1. Classification (NCBI taxonomy): domain Eukaryota; kingdom Metazoa; phylum Arthropoda; class Malacostraca; order Decapoda; family Lithodidae; genus Lithodes; species Lithodes maja. The sequence continues at coordinate 27,531 of JBAKBP010017880.1, forward strand.
CTACTATTTCATGAGTTATACAAGGTCTTTTTCAAGGTGATTTTATTTTGGTATCTCGACATCCTGATTACTCGACTATTAGCGAGATTTTGTAGCGAACTAGTTTAATATTTTCTTTCTTGATTTTATTTTGCTAAAGCGTTTTTCCACATCTAGATTTTGTTTAGTGTGTTGTCATTTCGATAGTTTTTAATTTTAATGAGTTTGTTATATAAATTTGAACAGTAACTTTTGAGTTCGTTTTAAAGTTTTATATTTTGATTAAGTTGCTCATGTACTGTAGTAATGTACAGCCTATCTGGTGGATTATGTTCTTTTATTTATAAAGAATTATTATTTTGCTTAAGTGTGGTTTTCACATAGCGATTTTGATAAGTTGTTTTGTCCTTTGACTGTGTTCGTCCAAGTTTTGGTTTGTTTATTTTGCAAGTTTTACATTATAATTACCAGGATTTTGTAGTTCTTTTCTTTCGTACGGTTGTTGTTGTTCCCTAAGCTGCCTGGCCGAACAGCCCCGAGTCCCTGAGAAAGGCCATGACCACGATCGGGCTTTTCCACAGAGCTCTCATTGAGTGTAGATTGTGTTGTTGGCGTAAGTGGTTGTGTGAAATGCAGTCTTCTATGATGTGTTTAATGGTATGGGGTGCTGTGTTACATCCCGGGCAGGCGTCGACAACGGAGTCATCCAGTCTCTTCTGATAGCTCAGGAGAGCTGGATGGTGTCCGCATCTCAGCCTGGCCAGGTGGACTCTGTCCTCGCGAGGAAGGGAGGATTCGGAAGGATGAATTTCGGGAGGTCGTGCATGCAGCTTTCGTACGGTAATTATACTTTGCTTAAGCGTTTTTCCACATTTTTGTTTAGTGTGATGTCGTTTCGATAGTTTATAATTTGATGAGTTCGTTATATTAATTTGAACATTAACTTTTGAGTTGGTTTTAAAGTTTTGTATTTTTATTATTTCCACATAGCGATTTTGATTAGTTCTTTTGCCTTTATATTGTCTCGTCCCAGTTTTGGTTTGTTTATTTTGCAAGTTTAGTATTTTAATAACTATGTTGGTGGTATAATGGTTTAGATGCTTATGTTCTGGGTGTGTTGTCCCGAGTTGGAATGCCGGGAGGACCATAATGCTTTCATTAGTTTATTCAAGTGCATTGGGGTTTGTATTTGACAATTAATATTAAGAACGGGGTGTTAGTTATTGCCACATACCGATTTTGATCAGTTCTTTTGTCTTTTAGTTCATACATTTTATTTTAGTAAGCGTTATTTCCACATAGCGATTGTGATAAGTTATTTTGCCTTTATATTGTCTTGTCCAAGTTTTGGTTTGTTTATTTTGATTAGTTCTTTTGCCTTTATGTTGTCTTTATCACAGTTTTGGTTTGTTTATTTTGATTAGTTCTTTTGCCTTTATGTTGTCTTTATCACAGTTTTGGTTTGTTTATTTTGATTAGTTCTTTTGCCTTTATGTTGTCTTTATCACAGTTTTGGTTTGTTTATGTTGCAAGTTTTACAATTTAATAGATTAACTTGTTCATGTACCGGTAGTAATGTACACCCTATGTGGTGGATTGTGTTCTTTTATTTATATTTATTATAATTTCATAGTTATATTTTGCTTAACCTAACAAGTGCGCATGGGGGTAATTGAAAACGTCCCCCTGTGCTGACGTATTTGAGGTGTTTCCGTCAATAAAATATTCATTGTACCATTAATAGCATTAATAATTATCCATATGCGCCTATTATGGGTTGATTATAAAGGTATTAACCTGAAACAACAATAAAACGAGTGAAAACAGCGTTTGGATGGTCAAAATCGGAGATATAGCCCGCGAGTTGTATAATGTATGGGTGAGGCAAACTGCTTTCCCGCCAATTTCCCCCAAGGCCACTGAGACACAGTCGATCGATACTCTCTCTCTCTCTCTTGCACTCGCTTGCCATCAGTGATGACAACACCCTGCTTGCAACTCGCTAATGTTAGCACGAAAATATACCTCAGAATAAGGGAATAATAGGAAAATAGGTGATAACTGAAGGAGAGGAGGAAAGTGGGGAAGGAGGGGAGGTAGAGGACTGAGATTTTGCATGGCCCAGGGGCAAAAAAAAAAAAAAAAAAAATTTTTTTTTTTTTTTTTTTTTCTCGATGTCAAAAGTTGATTTTTTATTTTACTTACTCTCAAGAGTCTTCCCGCAGTCCGCCGGGGGAACTCTTAAGAGTCTCCCCGCAGCTCCCAGGTTAAGCATTGTTTACACAGCGATTTTGATCAAGTTCATTAATCTTTATGCTGTGTTTGTCGAGTCACTTGTATGTACAGGTATGTATGTATATATATATTCTCGGGCACATACCCCATAGCTTTGGGGTGGCTGACTTGTTACAGGGACTTAAGTGGATATTTACCATGAATCTCTAGACCGAGCTGGCCACGCTCTTGTCGTCTATCAATGACACGGTGTGGGATCGAAGTATAGACCTATAGATCAGCAACCATACGCACTAACGCCCATAGCCCATAAACGCCCGGGCGTTTCCGCACCCTCCTCAGCTCCCCGCCATGGAGTGGCTTCGGTCACCCAGGCTTTATTGTGGTCGGCAGGGGGGGTTCTGTGGGGGCGCTCAGTTATGGCCTTGGCCTTGCTCGGGGCCTTGGGGCTGTTCGGCCAGGCAGCTTGGGGAAAAACAACAACAACAACGCCCATAGCACAGCCCGTGGAAACAGATTAACTTGCTCATGTTGTAATTTGGTGGATTGTGTTCTTTTATTTCATAAATTTTATTTTATTAAGCGTTTTTTTCCACAGCGATTTTGATAAGTTATTTTGCCTTTATATTGTCTTTGTCCAAGTTTTTGTTTGTTTAGTTTGCAAGTTATACATTTTAAATAATATTATTATTATAAATGTTTATGTTTGATTTACTTTATATATTTATATATATTTACTTTATACAGTATATTTACTTTATATATTTATATATATTTACTTTATACAGTATATATATATTGACTAACCTGCCTTCGGGTATTTATATAATATGTGTACTAACCGAGTGGTGACTGGCTGGGATATTTGGGCCTTCCCTACGACCTGTGCGGGTAGAGGCTTGACTTATCAGGTTGTGGAAGACCCATTTATTCCGACGAGATAAGCCTTTTTTACACCACCCCTTTCTCTCTCCCTGTGTCTTATTCTTCTTGTTTTCGCACTGGTGGAAAGGGAAATCGTGGCAGATGACCATGTCAACGATGGCTCCTTGAAACCTCCGAGGGTCCTTGAGATACGGCTAGAGCGGTGAGATTGGATACGACCCCGACTGGTGCACCCTTGCCACTGCGAGGTATTAGATAGCTGACAGGGACCACTTCCATTTAACCCTCTGTGTACCGGTGATGTACTTTTCTTGATATTCTGGAAGGTATTAGACGATTTTGGCAGAATATAATGTATTGGACGATTTTGTTGAGCTTGGGAAGGATGTCTACCCATTAAAATGCTACACACACACTCAATTAATCGCAAGATCCAGGGTTCGAATCCCGAGTGGATTGTATGAGTGTTTTCTCAATTGGCTATACGTGCCGATCTCAAATCCAAGAACTTGACAAGTGAAGCAGCCCTTAACAGGGTTGCCTGCAACACCGCCATTAGAACAAGAGACTGAAACTGCACTTATGTGTGGAACACTCAGTCTTAAAATTTTATGTATGTATGTATGGCATGACTTGATTTAAATGGTCTCAATTAATCCTTTAAGCTACCATATATATCTTTCCTAAGCTTCCTAAGCTTCACAAAATCGTGTAAGCTAAAATCAAATGAAAAATATGTTGCCGGTACCGTATGGGTTTAGCTGTATAGGACGCCACAGTGGTTGCATAGGGGATAGGTAATAGGGCTGGCTCTAGTGCCGGCTTAGCTATGTTCTAATATTTGTTGCCTTCTAGAGGACGCCGACAGTCAAGCAAGACTCCCAACCAAAATTGACCTAGACATCCTTTGGAATTTCTCACTTCTGTGTTGATAGCGTAATGCATAAATGCGCGGAATTTTTGTGTGAGCATCCTAGGTTCGAGTCCTTGGAGTGCCACATATATTTGTTGACTGTCGCTACTAATAGACATTTTTAATCAGTTCAAAAAGTTCCTCCAGCAATTAAGAAGCTTGATAGTATCTACTTAAGTACTTATAGTATCACAGATCCTTGTTAAACTTCAAAATTGTTTCTAAATATAGATAGAATATAATTATAGACCTAGAGATTACAAAATGGGTTAGGATGTTATAAAGTCCAAATGTCTGACTATCATAGAAGCACTACAAATACCACACGATGCAGGGTATGCTGTGAGGATCACAACAGGGGACACAGTACTGTAGTAAAAAACCACAAAATGAGAGAAGAAACCTCAGAGAAATGTGACAACTGCAAAGAAGGCTACTGGGCATGCTACCAAAATGTACGGAAAACTCTTATCGTATTATAAAACCAAGAGAAACGGCAAATAATGTTCCTGTAACATTATTTGCTGGTTCTCGGGGTTTTTAATATGACTTAAGAGTTTTTCAGCACATTTTGGTAGCATGCCCAGTAGCCTTCTTTGCAGTTGCCACATTTCTTGGAGGTTTCTTCTCTCATTTTGTGTTTTTTGACTACAGTACATTGTTCCCTGTTGTGATCCTCACAGTGTACCCTGCATCGTATGGTATTTGTAGTGCTTCTATGATAGTCGGACCTTTGGCCTTTATGACATGTTAACCCCTTCTGTAATCTGTAGGTCTATAATGATATTCTATCTATATTTTGACAATTTTTTTAAGTTTAAGAAGGATCTGTGATACTAAAAATATTTAAATAGTTTGAAGCTTGTTAATTGCTGGAGGCCCTTTTTCAACTGATTAAAATAGTGTATTAGTAGCCACAGTAAAAGTTTAAGGCATGACACTGGTACTTACAATGCTATAGTCTATTTATTAAAAGTCGGCCAAAGCTCTTGAGTACTAACCTCTAGACCTGATCACGTTCTAAGGAGATCTCCCAAGAAAAATTGACCTATGCAGCGTTGGAAACTTCTCACCGAGGCGCTATGACATGGAGTGCATAGTGCCTCGGTGAGAAGTTCCCAACGCTGCATAGCTCAAATTTTCTTTCCTTAGAACGTGATCAGGTCTAGAGGTTAGTTTTCAAGAGGTTTGGCGTAGTTTTAACGAATACACTATAGCATTTCCAGTATTTATTATCATGGTTTAATGTTTTTAATGATTACACTTCATAAATTAGTGAAGGAAATTCTCTCTGCTTCAAAATTCCTCACTTGACCCCTTCACCGCCATTGTTATTTTCATCGTATTCTGGATTTATGTATGTACACTCGGTCCAAAAAGTATCTGCACTCCTACGCTGATCATCAGGTGTGTACAGCTCGATAGGGTTGGTACCTCTGCCTGCAACTATATCCGATCGTCTCTGACACCCGGATATAGTTGCAGGCAGAGGTACCAACCCTATCGAGTTGTACACCCTGATGATCAGCGTAGGGGTGCAGATACTTTTTTGACCGAGTGTACATACATAAATCCAGAATACGATGAAAATAATAATGGCGGTGAAGGGGTTAAGTGAGGAATTTCTGTTTTGTGTATTATGTTTCATATTTGTTTTTGCTAAATATTTTGTTCCACATACCTGTACTGTATTGACTTTGATTAGTTTTTTTTTGTCTTTATATTGTGTCGTCCCAGTTTTGGATGATATTAAAATTGGCTACTGACTAACTTTAGGAATAAAATGCAAGTTGTTACATATATTTTGTTTTCTTTTCAGGTCAAGTGTTCCTATGATGTAGCAAGAATCTGTTGGCTGTTGCCGTGGTGGTATGGCTGCCTGGTCCCGGCCTCTACTGCTTTAAGAAATGTAAGTACTGTACTGTATATTCATAATCGTTCTGTTTTTGGTTGCTTAGTTTATCATAATGCATGTTCCATCAATTGCATCTATTCAATCAACTTCCAGTTACTTAAGCAGTTGACTTGTGTTGATGCTTTTAATAAACCAGTGAAGTCGCACTTATTTCTGAAGGCTTATGATACTGCGGATCATAGAGTTACTGTACTGATGACTTTAAACATATATTTTTTGTTTGAAAAATTGAAGTTAATGCGAGCGCTCGTACAATACAGTACCAGCCTATTATTAATATTATTATTATCTACATTTGTTGTTGTTGTTGCTGCCTGGCCGAACAGCCCCAAGCCATAACCGTGCGCCCCCACAGAACCCTCACTGCCGACCACAATAAAGCCTGGGTGACCGAATCCACTCCATGGCGGGGAGCTGAGGAGGGTGCGGAAACGCCCAGGAAACCAAAGACCCACCCAGGGCCCTGTGCCCCTCAGCAATTATGAAGAGAAAGTGGAGGGGCAAAGGAAAAAATGTGACACTTTGGCTTCCAATCTAGGTAGACTGGGAGGTCAATCCACGGAAGAGACGCCGTCACTCGAGATTATAAAAGTAAAAGGAACAGTCAGAGTAAGCTATGGCAGAGATCGCTCAGTTCTCACTCTGATAGACCAGCCCATCACCAGAGTTGTTGGCTTTGTTGTACTTTGTTGTGTACGGTGGCGCTAATAAGTCATGTCCCAGCTGTCATTAAGTTTGGCTCGCTCTGTGCTGTATTAATGTCAGTCAGATGTTGAATAGGGTGGGTAAGTGTAGGAACATGTTTGTATATATCACTCGATATTGGCGATACCAATATTTATCAAAATATACTTAGTGCCGATACATGACTTATTAGCATCACTGTACTTTGTCTTGTACTATTATGCATTTCTATATTTGGTGTTTACTTGTGAATATTTTGATTGTATTGTTCTTTGCTTGGGTACTTTATATATTGGTTAGACACATGGTTTTCGGTATGGCTTGATTGGAGTAGTTTGCTTTGTCATTGGAAGTGTCTCCCAGAATCGGTATTTCCCTGTTCTTATGACTTGCTCCGTGTGTCCTGTCATTTTGGTTCGAACGTCCCTTGATTTTGGTCCTGTCACTCTTTCAACTCTGGGGGAAGACACTCCCTACAGGCAGTTTTGCTTTTTGTCTCCCTCACTCATATAGAAATAAACAAATAAGTTTTGCTTGTGTATATATTTGATAAGCTCTTGTTTGCTTGAATAGTTTCCTTTGATATTTGCTCTACTTTTGAATAGTCTCTTGTTGTTGCTCCCTTTTCTTTGCTTGTCAGTTTGTTTTTAGTGTTATCAATTGTTTTGTTTGGAGATTTGTTAGTTTCCTGAATGTTTAGCGTTATGTTGCTTATCTTATATAGTTTGCTTAACCCCTTCATGATTGACACATCTTGACAGTAACTTGGCTATCATTTTGCATTGTTTTTGTCCGTTAACTCTGAGTACCAGCGATGTGTGCTAGATTTGTATCGTGGCTATATTTTGACGAAGAGTTGGTAGAGATATTATTGAAGCCTTATTTTTGGCTAGAAGTCCTTCCTAAGCTGAATAAAATAGTCTTGCTGTCAGAAGATTATAAAAAGAACTTCTGATATTGAATGAGTTGATTTTGCTTATTTTAATGTGAGAGTTGCTTATGCTTTGATTTGTTCTTTTGTCTAGTCTGTTTATTTTGCAAGTTTGTCTATTGGTTTGAATATTTGCTTTATTGTTTGTGCATTTTAGTCTTTAGCATCCAGTCATTAGATACTTTATTTCCCTTTAATTTTGTTGCTCAAGTGTAGCTACCACAATGTTAATAAGTTCTTTTGGTTTTGATTATGGTAATATTTGTCTGATGAATGATGGGCTATATAATTTATTAGTTTCCCCATAGCAATTTTGACTAGTTATTTTTTGCCTTTGTCCCAGTTTTGGTTTGCTTACTTTGAAATTTTAATTTATTGATGAAACATTGCTTAGCAATATACAGGTATGGCATATTTACTTAATGTTGCATTTCTCAGTACCACTAATTGATAACTTTTTATTTGTATAATTAATTATCAGTATATGCTCAGGCACATTCCCTTTTATTTAGTTACTCAAATTAATCTTTACTCAGTTTAATAATAAGAGACTCCATATTATTGGTAAATGTACTGTGATGCCAGTCTCTAAGCCACTCAGAAATGTATATTCTTGTTAAGTCCAGGATTATGTATATGAATCAGTTGTCCATTGTATCCATGAAGTTTGGAATAGTAAGTGATTTCCTTCGCAATTTTGATTAGTTCCTTTGAGCATCTTGTGTAGTCAAAGTTTTAGTTTGTTTATTTTGAAAGTTTTAAATTATAATTTGGCAAAGCCAAAGGTTACAAAGTTTATTGAGAAACTAGTATACCAGGTCAATTTTATTAGACAGAAATAACATTAAGTTAAAGGTTTTTCATTAGTTTACAAGTTGTTAATTATAATAATAATTCATAAAACAGTCATACAAAATATCCAGCACCCAAAGAAATTACAGTAAAACCTTTTAGTAACTGTTCAGTTTCCATAGTTATTTTGCACTTATCTTTGACAGTTTTAAATTTTAATTGGTCATGTCCGATGACTAGTCAATGCGGCTTTATAAAGTGATTGAGTTGTATAGTAATCAATTGAAAGTATATCAGTCAGCGATGCTTTAAAAATCTATAATTGTGATTACTAAAGTATTGAAAGTGATCAAATTTTATCTATTTAAAAACAGCAGACTAGTTTTTGATAATCCCAAAGCCTAATGTTTGTAAGTGATGGAACTAGTTACTATAAGTACATATCTTGTTTTATTATAATACATGTAATAGATTACAGTTCACCTTAGGTTCATACCAAAGGCTGGACTCTGAATATTTAAATCCCATTCAGTAAGAGTAGTTATAGTAGTCAAAACAATGAATGGAATTTAGAATTCAGTTAGCTTTGTCACTTTGCAAAATTTTGCCAGTCCAAACATATCAGAACTGTGGACATGCAATTTTCCAAAGTCCAAACCACCAATTTTTTTCAAAGTCCAGTCATAGACTGGACTCAGGATTTTTTTTAATTAGTTTAGTCTTTGGAAAATTCAGTTCAGATATGTTCAGCAAAATTTTTCAAAGTGAAACTTAATTTTTTGTTTTAGTAGTGTAAACTTTGGAAAATTTCAAAAGTCCAGTCTCATCAGAACTAGACTTGTGAAATGTTCCAAAGTTTACACCACTGAAATGTTGCTAAGTCCAGAGGCTGGACTTAGCAAAATTCTGGGGGAAATCAGTAAAGTCTATGGGGTGAAACCCAAACATTTCACACCGCAAAAACTTTTCTATCTCAAGATTCTTACTGGCAATTTGTGGAGATAGGTTCTACTTCACCAACCAGGATTGGCCCAGCAACTCTATGCATTTCAAACCTCACATAGCCAGTCTTGTCATTGGCTCACATAACCCTTTCAGTACAGTCACTACATATTCTGGCTAACCTTCTGGCTAACCTCAAAAGATTTTAGTCAGCTTAGGAAAGAAGTACTTTCCAAGCTGATTAAAATCATCAGAGGCCAGATAGTGACCGTACCGAAAGGGTTAATAGAACTCTTGACAAGCATGGGCTATGGAGGTTAAGTTTGAAATGCACTAACACATAAAACAGTACAACCAAAGACTGTCAGAACCATTACTTGCCATCTTAAGAGACTTTAAGACCAGACAAATAAAGAGGGCTCTGAACTTTATCATTATGCTTGTACAACATTCAACCACAGAACTTTAGCACTTTCAGTAATGATGGTTGAACATATCCAGAGTTCATAATGATCCCTTTGGTTGTCAAACTGTTGATTCTAGGTTGCTAAACTTTATATCATGAGTGTGCAGTATATAAATAGTCAAGTATCACATAACAGCCAAAGAAACTTAATGATTTATAAAAAGTCCATAAACAAATCTTAGTAACATCTGTATATGGTAACAAATTTATTATGAATGTTATTTATGAAAATAATTAAATTCTTTGCATGTTAAGTGATATTTTCACTTACCATGCAAACAAATTATTTATTTTCATAAATGGCATATGCATCACAATAATCTATTGTTACCAATTTAAATACTTTAAATCAACCAGCTATTTTTAAATCTTTAAGGTATTTTGGCAGATTTTTTCAGTCAGTGATAGACAAAACTACATTTAAATATGCAAACCCAAGATATCAAGTTTTAAACCTACATAAACGCAGCCAAACCATTGCTTACATGATACAGTACTCTTAAGCAAAAATAAGTACATCAATGGAATCATGAACCTTTAACCCTCTCATAAAAGAATAAGTCATGCTGGCTAAAGAGAAATTGTATGAACTTCAGGAAAACTTCTAGGAATAATAAAGTATAAAACTCCATTAGACCCAGATCATTCCAAAGCTTAATAAAATCATCCAATAGCCAGAATTAACAAGGCATGCTGGCTAAGAGAAATTCTATGCACTTAAGGAATAATTAAGAGCATAAAAGCCAAAATATTTCCAAAGAAACAAAATAATCAAATATCCAGAATTAACTTACTCATATTTATCAAGGGGCTGATAATCACTCGGTAATTATAGCAGTAAATATATAAAGGCCAAAATTCTAAACTAATTCAAATATGATGCACTTTGGGAATATTGGCTACCATTCAATTATATTCAGCTTAGTAAGTACCAGATCAATCTCAAGGGTTAATAATAAATTACCATTACCCCTCTCATTGCTCAACAGTCTTCCTAAGCTGCATATAATATTCAGGTAACCAAAATTAACTTAGTGATTCATATTCACCAATGGATTAACTAAAAAGGCCAAAGTAAATAAACTGCATTACCATACCTATTTCCTGGTCAACTCTTCCAAAGTCATAGAACTCACATTAAGTGATTACCCATTATTAATCTTAGTGGCAAAGATATCTGGCTTAATTATAATAAAATAGTCTTTTATAATTGCCCAATATTCTTTACCATTAACATCAACAGTAATCAAGCATGGGATTTTCATAATTTGGAAAGAGTCGCCCCGGGATTAAGATAGGAAAGTTTCAGCCCATTTCTTCTAGCCTTTTAGAGTTTCAAGAAGGTTGGCCCATCATATTAAAATACAGAACCAGATTTGTAAACGGTATTTTCTTTGCAATATCAATATAAATACCATCACAACAATAAAGGGACATTAATATATATTGAAATGTAAGAGTACATTTCCATAAATATTTAATCAGTTAGATTTCAGTGGGCATTTTCTATTAATAACTCATTACAACACTGCATACAAATCTTATGCTGTATCCTAAATTACTTTTTCTCCAATAGGTTCAATAGATTCCATAGCATGTAGTTATTTATGGCTAAAGAGCATTAAACAGAATAAATTTTAGAATGTGCAAACTTTGTGATGTCAAGTACAGTCCTTGACAACATCTACTAAAGTATATAGAGTAAAATAATTTCTACTACATATTTTCATTTTTGTATAATAATACATGAAAGATTATTTTAAGTATAGATTTGTTTAAGTCCCCGATCATCAGGACACCCACGCTACCCCAGCTCTTGAGCAAGGAGTGTATGGTGGTAAAAACTGGATCATTTTGAAATATAATTTTCCTCTTAAATATACCATGACTTATATTTTCAGAGGGAATTACATTGCCTTCATAAATCAATACCTAGTCTTCAAACCTATAAAAAATATTGCACATTCTAAAAAATCATTCCATTAAAGATTTCATTACTGTATTATGCAGTTGTAGACAAATATGCATAACTTCTATATCCAGTATTAATAAAGACAACTTTGAGTCAATAGACAAATGAAAACTTAAATATTGCAAAATTTCTAGTACTTCTATTATTTTTTTTATTTTTTTAGGAAAATTGCTATTGGGCCTGAGTATATACATAGAATTTTTCCTGCCGTCTCAAGTTGGCCAACCCCACCTATGGGGTATGTGCCAGAGTATATACAAATTCCCAAATTAACTACTTTAATTGCAAAGTATTGACAAATTTATTGAAATTTTAATTTCCATTTGGGCTCTGTCTGAAGTCTGCCAACCCCAGCTATGGGGTATGTGCCTGAGTATATACATAAATACCCAATTTCATTACTTTAACTTTTCAGTCTTTGGACAAATGCTCAAAAATGATATTTATTTAAATGTTAACCTCCCTGTGCAGGCTCAGTCTCAAGTCGGCAAACCCAAACTATGGGGTATATACCAGAGTATAGATTTAATTACTTTAATTTCCAAGTCTATTTTGCAAGCAATATTTTATTTATTTATTTCTATTGAAGTCTCAAGTTGTCAATATTAAAACTCAATCAGAATAATTATGAATCATCTACAACTGCATCTCAAAGAGTAAACTTTAATCATCTATACAAACAGAACTTGCACCTTAAACTTTCAGTATACAATTACTTCCTTTATTCTGGCTAATAGATTATTTATTCAGCTTAGGTAGGGCCTGTGAGTCAGGTTGAGTCATTGCCCTTTACACTCTCCAAGGTCCCTCTTAAACTGCTCAAATTTGTCAAAAAGCCAGAATATGGAAAAATATATTACATTCCAAAAGGATTAATACACCATGGGTTAGTGACATTTTTAGCTCTATGTTAAACACAAATAAATACTTAAATCATAAATATAACAAATAAGCCCTTTACAAATGTAATTATTGTATAAAACTATGTATGAACTAAACTTATACCAATCCTACTAATCATTCAATAAAACTATGAACTAACTAAAAGCCTATTAATTATACCTAATGTAGTAGTAATTCTATAAAACTATGAACTAAAACCCTATTGATTATACCTATAACTAAAATCTAACTTTCATACTGTACTATAGACCAACCAAGGCATCACTATCTCCATCAGTCTTCCCTAGTACCATAAAACAATACTTATTACCATATATAGGTACAGTGCTATATTAATAACTATTTTCAGAAGCTATAACCAAGTTTCAGCCATAAGCAAAAATAACCAATAACTTCAGATTCCAAGTATTTTAAAGATATACTGTAAAATTTATAACGATTTTTCAATCCCCACTCCTAAATACAGCTATATATCCCATATATGTACAGTATTCCCAATGACCAATTAGAGTTTACAGAAATATACAATAATCCAACTACAAATTTACTTTCAGATACCTGGTACTGTACTAGAGTAATAAAGCTAATATTTCTATCATTTGGAAAGAGTCAGCCAGGGTATCTTATTTTATAGGCAAATTCCTCAGAGCATCAACTTAACATTTTCAGCCCCAATTATATAGATAACACTATTCTTAGACTTCACTGGACTTTATATAAATGACCAACAGTTACTTTCTTCAGGCTAACATTTGTTATTGAATTCTTAGCCTTCCAGCCTATTAAACTAATTTTCAAAATTTATAGACCATTAATCCACTTTACTCCACTTAGGAAAGATCTAAAGTTATAAATGGACAATTAAGGTTAGCTTCCATTCCCGTACTGTTTTTTAATTACTTAATGTAATTTACTCATTACACCATTAGGTAAATCTTTTACTTATAAATTTAATTTATAATTTTAAAGTTTTATACCAACATTTCACTTAGGGATACTGCATTTGCAACTATATAATATAGTGCTGTATATTCTTCCAGAGAGTACTGTATCAAATACAAAAATAGACTGCAAACTTATTTCAGTTATTTGCCATTAGTCTCACAAACTAGAATGGAGTTCCACTTACGCCAAAATTGCGCTCACTTTATACAATTTCACACTTTATTGCCAATTGCCATTTTGACAAGTACTTGGTCTTTATATAGTCATTTGTGTTTTGCAAGTTTTACTTTAAAATTTCAAACTAAGCTGCAAGACTAATTAAAAAAACATTAAAGACTACATTATATAGAACCAATCATTATCAGATCTTTTACCAAACTTATTCCTAGCATATTTTACTATTTATAACAGTCACTACTACAACTAGGTACTTCTATTTTCAGGCTAACCCTATCCATTGAACAATACAGCATTTCAAAATGTATAATGGGCTTAGATGGTATATATACAATTCACATCTTAGTTTTCTTTATTTACCAATGGAGCAAAAAATTTCAAAAACTTAAAATAGTGCATTAAAATCAGCGTCGGTAAAATAAATTATGTTAAAGCTTGGATACTGCACATAAATTCCTTTCCTTAACTTAGGAGTTAACAAAAGCAACTAATCAGTAACCAAAGCTCTCCCATTCACTTTTACCTTGCAAAGTTGGATTTGTATAAATTTACTCCGTTAGCAATGTTTACAGAACTCTTATAAACTTAAAATATTTCCAAAACACTAGGATGGAAATTCTTTTAAGTTAATAAACACCTTCAGGATTAGGAAGCGTTCAGTTTATTCGATCATTAAATGCTTTTATTCACCTTAGGAAGGATCTATGGATTCATATTTTTTCACCAACCAACTTTACTTCTAAACTCCATGAAAAATACATGGGACACTCCAAGGACTCTAACCAAAGATATTACTAAAGTAAATTTAATTAAAAATACTGTACATGTGGCACTCTAAAGACTAACCTAGGAGGCACAGAAATTCTACACATTTATGCATTACACTATAAAGATCATTAAAGAATTATGCACAAGGCTACGATATATTGGGTAGATTTGAGTTGCCAAAGACTTTCCTAAAACAGAAATAATATAAAGATCAAATAAACTTTATGCGCATCTTAATACCGAGGGAGCCAAGAGACTCCAAACATTGCTTCCGAAGGAATATAAATGATACCAGTGGAACAATTAATTCCCCGAAGCTAAGCCTACATAAACAAACTCTCGCTCTCTCCGTTCATCCCTATATCCCGGGCACCTCTGGGGCAGGACCTGACGTAAGGAATCCTATCCAGTAACTATCGTCCAATTAGCTTAACCTCAGTTGTATGTAAAATGCTAGAAACGGTCATAAGAGACAGACTCGTAAATCACTTAGAGGAAAATAACATACTTAAAGATACTCAACACGGCTTTCGTAAAAAACGTTCCTGTTTAACAAACCTCTTAGACTTCTTCCACGATATCCTCAACCTCTACGATGAGAGTAAAGCTGTAGATATTATATACCTTGATTTTCAAAAGGCCTTTGACAAAGTTCCCCACAAACGTTTACTGCTAAAACTAAAAGCGCATGGAATACAAGACGGTGTGTTGAAATGGATAGAAAATTGGCTCAGCGGCAGAAAGCAAAGAGTAGTCATAAACGGTAAGGCATCAAAATGGACCAATGTAAGTAGCGGGGTACCCCAGGGATCGGTACTAGGACCAATTCTCTTTCTAATTTACATCAACGACATAGATGAGGGTCTCACCTGTACAATCTCAAAATTTGCTGACGATACAAAAATTGCAAATAGCGTACTCTCAAAAGAACAAGTTGACGATATGCAACACAATCTAGATAAATTGTCATGTTGGGCCCAAATTTGGCAAATGAGTTTCAATGCGGATAAATGTAAAGTACTACATATCGGATACCTAAATGAGAAAGCAAACTATTCGATGAATGGCACTCAGCTTAAGAATGTAAACAGAGAAACCGATCTGGGAGTAACAATATCGAGTAACCTAAAACCGAGTCAACAATGTTCAGAAGTTGTTAAGAAGGCAAACAAAATAATTGGCTTTATAGGCAGGTCATTTGAGCATAAATCCAAAGAAGTTATCCTAACCCTTTACAATTCCTTAGTCCGCCCTCTTCTGGAATACTGCGTTCAATCCTGGTGCCCTTATTACCAAAAAGATATAAACAAGCTAGAACGAGTTCAACGTAGAGTTACCAAAATGATACCTAGCCTAAAGAACAAACCATACGAAGAGCGTCTTAGAGAATTAAATCTATTTCCTTTAACCCAGCGCAGATTAAGAGGCGACTTAATTCAAGTGTTCAAAATCATCAAAGGCATCGACAATATGAACTGTAGTAAGTACTTCACTATCGACCAATCTAATTACACGCGGGGAAACGGTTGCAAAATTATTGGTAAATCTTTTAACTCGCACGAATCTAAGAATTTCTTCTTCAATCGAGTTGTCAACTTGTGGAATGGGCTTCCCCGAAACGTTATAGACTGCATCACCGTTGATTCATTTAAACTCCGCCTAGACAAATATCTCGCATCAAACCCGCGACTGACTGCGTTTGTAAATGAATAACTTTATTTTATCCCCCCCTCAGTTACTAACCCATCTGTCCCCTACTAACTTCCTAATCCTGCCACGGACATTAGTTCCAGGGCAGTAATTCCCTTTCCAATGTTCCCTTACCCACTCTAAACCACTCTTTGGACACTTGATCCTCAGTGTTTTGGAGGACAAGCAACCTAGAAGGGTCACTGGATCTGTTGTTGCTTGATTTCCTTTGTACTCCTTTGTACTTATTGACAACCTTGTTGCGTACTAGCAGGAGACTGTTATGAATGACCGTACTAGTTTTCAGGCTGCAGTCGTGGGCCCGGAATATACTCAAAACAAAATAAAAGTTCTACAGCTAAAAACATTAAATGTAAAGTTACCCTTCCTAGCATAATCCCACCCCCTATCTCCCAGAATATACTAACAAAATAAAAATAATAAATCTAATAAGTACCACCCATTTAAATAAAAGTAATCTAATAAGCAACTCATTCTTATCAATTACAAACTCAAATTTACTTTAATAAACTGATTAAAGCATATGGTCCTCCTGGGATTCGAACCCGGGACACCACAACCAGAATTTAATAAACTAATGGCATCATTTGATTATGTATGTGTGGATGAACGAATGAAGAAATCTGTGATGGATGCTAGGGTGTATAGGGGTATTGGAGGGGGTCTGTCTGATCATTATGTAGTGGTAGCTAAGGTTAGGATACAAAAGAAGTGGGTGAGGAGAGCGGGAGGGAGGCGAGAGGAGGGTGGAATGGTGAAGAGGGTGGAGAGGTTGCAGGAGGAGGAAGTCAGGGAGGAGTACAGGAGAGCAGTGGAAAGACGACTAGGTGGGTTCGACCTGGAAGTTATGGAGGAGATGAGCAAGGTGTTTAAGGATGAGATATGTGCAGCATGTGAGGAGGTGTGTGGAGTGAGGAGAAGAGGGAGGGGAGTGAAAGGTACAGCATGGTGGACAGAAGAGGTAAGAATAGCTGTGGAAGAAAAGAAGAAAGCATATAGAGAGTGGTTGGGTAGTAGAGGGAATGAAGATTCCGAGAGACAGAAACGAGCGAGGTACGTGGAGAGTAAGAGGGTGGTGAAGAGAGTAGTGAAGGAAAGTAAGAAGAGTAGATGAGGAATTTGGAAGGAATCGGAGTGTAAAATGGAGGGAGAGTAAGAAACTGTTCTGGAAAGAAGTCAAGAAAGTTAGGGAAGGTAGCAAGGGAAACTGTAAGGGTGTGAAAGATAAGAATGGGAGAATGCTAGCAGAGAAGCAAGAGAGAGTCGAAAGATGGGAGTACTTCAGTGAGTTGCTAAATGAAAGGAATGAAGAGCCAGCAAACATAGCTGGATATGGTATGGGAGGGAGAAGAAAAGTAGTGGAGGAGGAGGTGGGGATCAGGAGGTCAGAAGTGTGGGAAGCCATGAAAAGAGTGAAGTTGGGGAAAGCACCAGGAACAGATGGAGTGTGTGGGGAAATGTTGAGGTATGGTGGTGAGATAGTGATAGAATGGGTATGGAAAATGTGCAAACTAGCATGGGAGAAGGAGAGTGCACCCGATGACTGGAAGACTGGCATAATAGTCCCCCTATATAAGGGCAAAGGGGAAAGAGGAGTGTGTGGTAACCACCGAGGAATATGTCTTCTAAGCGTAGTAGGGAAGGTATACAGTAGGGTAGTGATTGAGAGAGTGAGAGTGAGAACGGAGAAATGGATAGGCGACGAGCAGGGAGGCTTTAGGAAGGGAAGAGGATGTGTAGATCAGATTTTTACCCTGAATTGTGTTGTGGAGAAGTATCTGGAGAAGAATCAAAAGGTGTATGTTGCCTTTATGGACTTGGAGAAGGCCTATGACAGAGTGGATAGAGAAGGTTTGTGTTAAGTACTTAGAATATACGGAGTAGAGGGCAAGTTGCTGAAAGCAGTGAAGAGCATGTATGAGGGTGCAAAGGCGGCAGTACGTGTGGAGAGTGAGCAGAGCGAGTTCTTTGACCTGAAGGTTGGTTTGAAACAGGGGTGTGTGATGTCCCCGTGGTTGTTTACTGTATATATGGATGGAGTTATGAAAGAAATGCTATCAAGAGCAGTGGATGTTGGTGTATCGCTGAAAAGGGAGGGAATTGAGTGGAAGCTACCTATACTGCTGTTTGCGGATGATACAGTTCTGATGAGTGATAATGAATGGGAGTTGCAGGGTCTGGTAAATGAGTTTGGAACAGTGTGCGAAAAACGGAATTTGAAGGTAAATACGGGGAAGAGCAAGGTTATGGTCTTCGAAAGGGGTGAAGTCACAGAGTGTGAGGTGAAGCTGAACGGTCAGGCTATGGAGATCGTCAACTCTTTTAAGTATCTGGGTAGTGTGTTGAGTAAAGATGGGACTATGGATGAAGTGGTGCGGGAGAGGGTACAACAGGGGAAGAGTGTTGTAGGAACGCTAAAAGCAGTAACAAGAAATAGGGTGGTCAGTATGGAAGTGAAGAAGTCCTTGCATGACAGTGTGGTAATCCCGACACTGACTTACGGAAGCGAAGCATGGACGTTGGTCGAGATACTCAGACCAAGAGTGAGAGCAGTGGAAATGAATTACTTAAGGAGTGCGTGCGGAATTACATGGAGGGATAGACAGACTAATGAGGAAGTAAGGAGGTGTGGTGTGGAGGTAGATGTGCTGGAAAGTGTGAAAAGGAACAACTTGCGATGGTTCGGCCATATGGAACGTATGGAAAGCGAGAGAATGACTAAGAGGCTGTACGAGAGCGAGGTGGAGGGACAGAGGGAGAGAGGTAGACCGAATATGAGGTGGAAGGATGGAGTGAGTAACTACATGAATGAAGGCGGTGCTGGTTGGGGGGAGGGGCGTCTACTGACTGGGGACAGGTGCATGGGGGCGGTTCGTTCGTGGCCACCCCTTCGGGGATCACTGCGTCAGGCAATAGATAGATCATATGATCCTCTCAGGATTCGAACCCGGGACACCACACCCAGAACATAAGCACCTTAAGCCATTACACCAACAACTACTTCTAAACTCAATGAAATCAACAAATGCAAGTCTCACTCCAAGGACTCTAACCTAGGATAGTCACACCAAAATTATACTTTAATTTTGAAGTTAATCCACCCACCCAAAACTACTCTCCCCCGCCCGAGAGATATGCTGCGCGGTTCCAATATTCAATATGTTAACTAACTTACTGCATTCAATCCCCATTTCAGGGTAGCAGTACTGTACAAGGGGCAGATCCCTTCTAGCACTCCTCACATTCTGGATTAGTAGATAGGTTACAAGATTAAATTTTTGGCAAGATTTGGATATCTAATAACTTTAATTTTACTTTCATCACAGCTACCCTTGGACAGTTTTATTAAGCTTAGGAAAAATCAGTACGAATCAAGTAAGCTTTGATGCCATACTCTTCATAAACCGAATAAAATTGAAGGAAAACTACAAAACAGGAATTACAGTCTGGATTTAAATTTAGTGAACACTTTTCTATAAATTTCTGATAGCCATTCACTGAAGTCTCCAATCATTAGGGCACCCACCCTAACCCAGCTATACATCAGCAGGGAGTACATGGTAGTCAAAACTTAATCAAATATAATACTTAGCCATTTTGATTAGTGGTCTTTTCTTTTTACTGCATTCCTTAAGTTGTTTGTTTATTTTGCAAGTTTTACATTATAATTTAATTTAAAGATAGTTCAACTTACTTACATTTGCCCCATTTGTGTGGCATTTTTATAACTTTATGTAATTTAGAAGAAATCTGCCTTTGGCCGAGCCATTTTTCTACCGAAAAAGGCACCAATTTATTTGGAGTGTCTTTAGTATATTTAAACCTTTGAGGACAAAGGAATTAGTTATTAATTTATATTTTTTTCACCAAAACTTTACTTCTAAACTCAATGAAATTAACAAATGCAAGACTCTCCAAGGATTCGAACCAAGGATTCGAACCTAGGATACTCCCCCCAATATTCCCCACATTTATGCATAATGCAATCAAGACAATTAACATGAAAGGTCATAGTTTAAGTATTACGCTATCAAATCATGCCAAAATATTACAATCCTTCGTAACCGTACCTATTCTTCCATCACTATCACACCGTTAATAAAGTATCCTAATTGTCCACTAGTATCATTTTTTAAAGTTTACCCTGTAAGCATATCATTTGGCTACATTCATGTTTATAGAAGATATATCAAGTTAG
>JBAKBP010017881.1:0-47942 GCA_037953745.1 Lithodes maja
CCATTATAGAAGGTAATTCATAATAATGTAATTATATGCCCAGGGTTCCATTATAGAAGGTAATTCATAATAATGTAATTATATACCCAGGGTTCCATTATAGAAGGTAATTCATAATAATGTAATTATATGCCCAGGGTTCCATTATAGAAGGTAATTCATAATAATGTAATTATATGCCCAGGGTTCCATTATAGAAGGTAATTCATAATAATGTAATTATATGCCCAGGGTTCCATTATAGAAGGTAATTCATAATAATGTAATTATAATTTTATGCCCAGGGTTCCATTATAGAAGGTAATTCATAATAATGTAATTATATGCCCAGGGTTCCATTATAGAAGGTAATTCATAATAATGTAATTATATGCCCAGGGTTCCATTATAGAAGGTAATTCATAATAATGTAATTATATGCCCAGGGTTACATTATAGAAGGTAATTCATAATAATGTAATTATATGCCCAGGGTTCCATTATTATTAATATTAATTAATTCATCAATTACTAAACAATATTATATAATACTGAATATTTAACCAAGTTAAATATACAGTATATTTGCACTGTATATTAGCTTACACAACATTTGAAGCTCCCAACTATTTTGGGTGATTGTACGTACTAGACAAATGTTGATGGGGGATAATGTACTTCAATTGGTCCTTTCTGGTTTAAGACAAACCAATAGTCTTAGCATACGTAAGTATGTGTTAAGTAGGGTTAAGTGCCCCATTAATTACTCCTTCCTTTCGTCTATACATTAGGCTACCATAGCACAGTTGGAATGTTAAGATTAATATGCAGGATTCGAAACTGCGTAATGCATATATCCGCAGAATTTCGGTGTGAGTATCCTTGGTTCGAGTCCTTAGAGCGCCACATGTATTTGTTGATTTCATTAATTGAGCTTAGAAGTAAAGTTGGTGGGTGAACACATGAATTCTAGGAGAAACTGGCCTTCGGCCGGAAAAAAATTCTTCCAAAAAATGTAAAAAGTATTCTTGAACGGTCTAGGGTTTTTTGTTTTAACCCGTTTTTTTTTCCAGAAACAATAGCGAATGGGTTAGGAATGAAGGAAAAACCACAAAAAAACGATCAAAAAGCTCAAAAAAGGGTCCTACGGAGCCCCCGAAAGTCGATTTTACAAGAGTAAAAAATTGAAGGCAAATACACCCAAAATACCGGTTTTTGCGTGCTCACGCGCACGCGGTTGGACTTTGAGAGTTTTCAACCATCGTCAAGGTTGCGTAGGATACTTACACAGTTCCCATACAAATCTGAGCCCTCTAGGTGCCATAGGACCGGAGTAATTGGGACCGGACCGGCCAGGACGCATGGTTTGCGTCGCTGGGGTTTAGCGTTTCATACATTGAGGACCCATGGTTTGCGTCGCTGGGGTTCTGTGGGTTAAGCTTGATGGAAGTCTCGTGAGGTTACTGTAAAATAAATATATTAATAGACCCAAAAACATAAATAACCACTACCCCCTTAAAGGTAGCTGTGGTAGTGGTGGTCGCCGGAGCGGCCGACGCTCTACCGATCCCTCTTACAGTTCTGACTGAAAGGCAACACGCCACCGTTAACATTTTAGATGGACATTTATATGCACTAATCCAATGACCAAAATAATTCACCAAACTAATAATTATATATACAATGATTGGTATCTTGGTCATATGAATGAGAGAGAGAGAGAGATTGGATCTCGATTACAATGTTATATTTAGCTGTGTATTCGTCATGGTGTTGCTATATCAAATAATTATACAATATACAAATATTTATTTTATCATATCATTAACTAATGGAACTCATAATTGGCTGTAAGAGGTTATGTACATGTTAATGTAAACACTGGAATTATCCGTCACTTTGTAGCCGTAAGTGGGCCTTTGATTCCCATCCAAATTAATATAACTCGTGTGTTATTCATATAATTATTTACCTTTGGTGTTCAATGTCTTATCCAGAAAAGAAAAAAAAATGCTTGATCTTTACCAACGGTCAAGCTAGAGCTTATTATTTAACATACATAATTACATTTATTTTAACACATTGGCTGCGGGTGACGTTCCAGAAGGAATAGGCAATTTAGAGCAATTTCCAGGCTTTTAAGCCTGTAAAAGCCGTAGAAATCGAGTGTCAGTGGGCGTGAGCGTGAGGGACCTCCGTCCAACCCTCAGAGCAGCCAGCCGCTCACTGAGATAGACTGTGGTCTCGCGCGGCTGTCTCGACATTGTTGCCGAGTGAGCGAGAGCTAATAGTTAGGGAGTTTTCCCAAATGTCTATGGCAACGCTGCGAGTGAACCCCGCCACCTACGAAGCTCGTTCTGGTGTCATTTTGAAGCTATTTTTGCCTAGTTTTCGGCAGAACACAGTTAATTTAATGCAGATACTTGATTTATCATTCAGGAGTGCCTGAATATGTGCTAAATAGCGCAAATAAGCCTGCAGCCAGAGGGTTAAATAATAATAGCATTAATTATGATAAAAGGACAATTATATAATCATATGACATGCACAATGTAAAAGAAGGATTCATGTAATATCATTATCGTCCTCTCATCATGGATAAGCAAGTTCTATAGTAAACTATGTATGTTTGACAATACATAAGATACATATTGATGTAAGCTAGACATGATGACAGATTGAAAATGCATATTGACAATTATGAAACTTTGTGTGACCGAAATTGGGCGGCGACAACACTAATTTCGAGAATTGTAAAAGTTATTTACAATGTGACAAACTTCTGCTTCGTGGTTTTAGCAGTTTCCCAAACTAGTTTTGAGCGAGACTAAGTTGGGGGCAGTGAGAATTTGGCATAATAAAGGCGTTCTTATTCTCATTCACTAAACCTATGATATGACTCTTGTCTGTCATTGCAAAAATTGCTGGTTACTTTTTTATCTTCATCTAAACCTAACAACCCCAAAACACGCAAATAACAAGTTAGCACTATACAAACCAATACAATAGCTTGATCGTATAATCTATAACATAACTAAACAAGCGTTGGAAAGCACCGAAGGCTTTTGTTGAATGCTGCATCTAGTATTGGTAGATAAGGAAAAATGTAGGTGTAGGAAGGGATGATATTATGTAGACCTGATATTATGATTGGGGTATGTTGTGGAGGCATATTCGGATAAGTAAAGGATATTGTTTACTGCCTTTTTGAACTTGGAGAAAGCCTATAGCAAAGCAACAAAAAAGGTTTGTGGAAAGTACTGAGAATGATGGAGTGGATGATAAGTTACTAGAAGAGGGGAACACCGTTGTTGAGGATCCAAGGGTGGCAGTGCATGAAGAGGATGAACAGAGTGAGTTCTTTAATCTAAATGTTGAGTTAAAGCAAGGGTGAGTGATGTCTCCATGGTTGTTCGGTATCTATATGGATGGAGTCATGAAAGAAAACAAGGAAGAACAATGGGTACGGAGTACCCATGGCAAGGGAAGGTAGTGAGTGGAAGTTGGCTGTGTTACTGTCTGGTAATGTTACAGTTCTGATGAGTGGAAGTTGGCTGTGTTACTGTCTGGTAATGTTATAGTTCTGATGAGTGGAAGTTGGCTGTGTTACTGTTTGGTAATGTTATAGTTCTGATGAGTGGAAGTTGGCTGTGTTACTGTCTGGTAATGTTACAGTTCTGATGAGTGGAAGTTGGCTGTGTTACTGTCTGGTAATGTTATAGTTCTGATGAGTGGAAGTTGGCTGTGTTACTGCCTGGTAATGTTACAGTTCTGATGAGTGGAAGTTGGCTGTGTTACTGTCTGGTAATGTTACAGTTCTGATGAGTGGAAGTTGGCTGTGTTACTGTCTGGTAATGTTATAGTTCTGATGAGTGGAAGTTGGCTGTGTTACTGTCTGGTAATGTTATAGTTCTGATGAGTGGAAGTTGGCTGTGTTACTGTCTGGTAATGTTACAGTTCTGATGAGTGGAAGTTGGCTGTGTTACTGTCTGGTAATGTTACAGTTCTGATGATTGGAAGTTGGCTGTGTTACTGTCTGGTAATGTTATAGTTCTGATGAGTGGAAGTTGGCTGTGTTACTGTCTGGTAATGTTATAGTTCTGATGAGTGGAAGTTGGCTGTGTTACTGTCTGGTAATGTTATAGTTCTGATGAGTGGAAGTTGGCTGTGTTACTGTCTGGTAATGTTATAGTTCTGATGAGTGGAAGTTGGCTGTGTTACTGTCTGGTAATGTTACAGTTCTGATGAGTGGAAGTTGGCTGTGTTACTGTCTGGTAATGTTATAGTTCTGATGAGTGGAAGTTGGCTGCGTTACTGTCTGGTAATGTTATAGTTCTGATGAGTGGAAGTTGGCTGTGTTACTGTCTGGTAATGTTACAGTACTGATGAGTGGAAGTTGGCTGTGTTACTGTCTGGTAATGTTATAGTTCTGATGAGTGGAAGTTGGCTGTGTTACTGTCTGGTAATGTTATAGTTCTGATGACTGGAAGTTGGCTGTGTTACTGTCTGGTAATGTTATAGTTCTGATGAGTGGAAGTTGGCTGTGTTACTGTCTGGTAATGTTACAATTCTGATGAGTGGAAGTTGGCTGTGTTACTGTCTGGTAATGTTACAGTTCTGATGAGTGGAAGTTGGCTGTGTTACTGTCTGGTAATGTTATAGTTCTGATGAGTGGAAGTTGGCTGTGTTACTGTCTGGTAATGTTACAGTTCTGATGAGTGGAAGTTGGCTGTGTTACTGTCTGGTAATGTTACAGTTCTGATGAGTGGAAGTTGGCTGTGTTACTGTCTGGTAATGTTACAGTTCTGATGAGTGGAAGTTGGCTGTGTTACTGTCTGGTAATTTTACAGTTCATATGAGTGGAAGTTGGCTGTGTTACTGTCTGGTAATGTTACAGTTCTGATGAGTGGAAGTTGGCTGTGTTACTGTCTGGTAATGTTATAGTTCTGATGAGTGGAAGTTGGCTGTGTTACTGTCTGGTAATGTTATAGTTCTGATGAGTGGAAGTTGGCTGTGTTACTGTCTGGTAATGTTACAGTTCTGATGAGTGGAAGTTGGCTGTGTTACTGTCTGGTAATGTTACAGTTCATATGAGTGGAAGTTGGCTGTGTTACTGTCTGGTAATGTTACAGTTCTGATGAGTGGAAGTTGGCTGTGTTACTGTCTGGTAATGTTTGTGACGCTTCTGCATAGTAGCCACGTGCGGGCATGCGCGCGCGTCGGCTGCCCAGCCGTTTAGAAACCGGCTGGTGGCAGCCGGTCGGCAGGCTTTTCCTTAGTATATATCCTACGACAACATAACTAATGTCTGGGATATTCTTATGTTGTTTCACAGCTTGAAGCTGCCCTTATTCTTAACCAACGCATCTTAGTATATTTTATTCTCGATAGTTGATTATTTCATTATAATATATAAGATGTAAGTCTAGTGAGGGCGGGAGGAGACGAGCGGGAGAGAGAGACCGGCTTGGGATGTTGCTTCGCTTGCCAGCTTGGGACGAGCCTGAAGCGTTGCCATATGCATTTGATTGCAACGTTAGGCTTTGTTTCGACTCACGCACAGGGTAGAGGATTTTGACCAGGCAACAGTGTTGAGTGTTGCCAAGCCTGGGATGTATTTTGTATGCCTAGGGTGGGGTCCAGACAGATTCAAGACTCAGAGCTCACCTCACTGTCGTACCCTTCGGACCCCCTTGATATCTATCCCTCTCAACCCCACTTAGAAACTTTCTCTCTTACTTTGTATACCTTCCTTCCACTACTTCACCAATCTATTTAATTATCCCATCCCCTTGATAGACCTTATATCTATTATTGTATTAACGACGAGCTCTCAGATAACTAGATAGGATTTTGGGCCTTATGCAGAGACGTAATTGTTAATGAGACCTAGGAAGCTTTTTTGTTGTCTCATATTTGGTGGTTTCATGCTTGCTAGTGTGTTCTTGTGTCAGGTTAGCAGGGGCTAGACCGGAGGGGAGGCTTTTTGCGATCCTTTAAGTAAAGTCTGCTGGTGCGAGTCCTGTGGACCCGCACGACTTTACTAGGATACCCGTGGGAGTCTGGGGGCATTTTCTTGTCTGTGTCCCTGTGTGTCTAGTGTTGTGTTGTGTGAGGGCCCTTGCCTAGTCCACTCAGCACTGCGCTAGCATGTCTTGCTTTTGTTTTAGGGTCGCCAGGAGAGAGTCAGATACTTGCGATCTGAGTCTCTCAAGAGAGCACCCTTTCAATTAGAGTAATTTGGCGCACAGACTTGGGAACGTCCCTAGGCTAGAGCAGGTGGCTCAGCCCGGGTATCCGAAGCCTATATCCTTCCGGCTAGACCTCTGCCACCTGGCAGATTAACAGCTGGGGGTTTATTATTTCTGTATGCTTGTTATTGTGCCACAGTTTACCGTTTTTGTGAGCATTGTGAATCAGGGTGGGGCTTAGAGACTCTGTCCGAGCAGGCTTGCCTGACTAAGAGTGAGAAGCACACCTGTATGTGGTTATGTTGCGAGTTGCTGCCTTTATTTAATTATACCTATGCCATTATACACTATATGGCCTATCACTAGTATTTATTCCTGCTTATGAGTTAAGAGTTCTCTAAATCCGTAACGTACTTTCTTTGCTAAGCATCAGATCCTACAGTAGCCGCATGCAGTTTAGAAACCCGCATCTTGTCTACCTATACGATGTTTTGAGGACTGTTTGCTTTCACCTTCTTTCACGCAGGGGTGATTAGTTGTATTAATTAACGTAACGTTAAATGTACTTTCTTCTAGTTTGTTATTAAATTGTTTCTGCAATTTAATTCCGTTATCTATCTTTTCCTTGAAGCTTTAAGTCAACTTAATTGTGTGATCTTTTATATAGCCTGCTTGACTATCAGCAGTCGATAGTGCGTGCACCCTGTAACCGAGTCATAGGATACCTCGTTGTCCAGGCAGGACTCTTGACGGTTTAGGGTGGTTTGTTGCCTGGGTTTATAGATAAGGGTTGGATCTAGCGTTTTCCGTTGTTGCTTGTTGCCGCATACCTAGTCCAATAGAAAGAGCCCAGTGTTTATATATCCCAGGACGTAACATGTTACAGTTCTGATGAGTGGAAGTTGGCTGTGTTACTGTCTGGCAATGTTATAGTTCTGATGAGTGGAAGTTGGCTGTGTTACTGTCTGGTAATGTTACAGTTCTGATGAGTGGAAGTTGGCTGTGTTACTGTCTGGTAATGTTATCGTTCTGATGAGTGGAAGTTGGCTGTGTTACTGTCTGGTAATGTTATAGTTCTGATGAGTGAAAGTTGGCTGTGTTACTGTCTGGTAATGTTACAGTTCTGATGAGTGGAAGTTGGCTGTGTTACTGTCAGGTAATGTTACAGTTCTGATGAGTGGAAGTTGGCTGTGTTACTGTCTGGTAATGTTACAGTTCTGATGAGTGGAAGTTGGCTGTGTTACTGTCTGGTAATGTTATAGTTTTGATGAGTGGAAGTTGGCTGTGTTACTGTCTGGTAATGTTACAGTTTTGATGAGTGGAAGTTGGCTGTGTTGCTGTCTGGTAATGTTATAGTTCTGATGAGTGGAAGTTGGCTGTGTTACTGTCTGGTAATGTTACAGTTCTGATGAGTGGAAGTTGGCTGTGTTACTGTCTGGTAATGTTACAGTTCTGATGAGTGGAAGTTGGCTGTGTTACTGTCTGGTAATGTTATAGTTCTGATGAGTGGAAGTTGGCTGTGATACTGTCTGGTAATGTTATAGTTCTGATGAGTGGAAGTTGGCTGTGTTACTGTCTGGTAATGTTACAGTTCTGATGAGTGGAAGTTGGTTGTGATATTGTCTGGTAATGTTATAGTTCTGATGAGTGGAAGTTGGCTGTGTTACTGTCTGGTAATTTTACAGTTCTGATGAGTGGAAGTTGGCTGTGTTACTGTCTGGTAATGTTACAGTTCTGATGAGTGGAAGTTGGCTGTGTTACTGTCTGGTAATGTTACAGTTCTGATGAGTGGAAGTTGGCTGTGTTACTGTCTGGTAATGTTATAGTTCTGATGAGTGGAAGTTGGCTGTGTTACTGTCTGGTAATGTTACAGTTCTGATGAGTGGAAGTTGGCTGTGTTACTGTCTGGTAATGTTACAGTTCTGATGAGTGGAAGTTGGCTGTGTTACTGTCTGGTAATGTTATAGTTCTGATGAGTGGAAGTTGGCTGTGTTACTGTCTGGTAATGTTACAGTTCTGATGAGTGGAAGTTGGTTGTGATATTGTCTGGTAATGTTATAGTTCTGATGAGTGGAAGTTGGCTGTCTTACTGTCTGGTAATTTTACAGTTCTGATGAGTGGAAGTTGGCTGTGTTACTGTCTGGTAATGTTACAGTTCTGATGAGTGAAAGTTGGCTATGTTACTGTCTGGTAATGTTATAGTTCTGATGAGTGGAAGTTGGCTGTGTTACTGTCTGGTAATGTTATAGTTCTGATGAGTGGAAGTTGGCTGTGTTACTGCCTGGTAATGTTACAGTTCTGATGAGTGGAAGTTGGCTGTGTTACTGTCTGGTAATGTTACAGTTCTGATGAGTGGAAGTTGGCTGTGATACTGTCTGGTAATGTTATAGTTCTGATGAGTGGAAGTTGTCTGTGTTACTGTCTGGTAATGTTACAGTTCTGATGAGTGGAAGTTGGCTGTGTTACTGTCTGGTAATGTTACAGTTCTGATGAGTGGAAGTTGGCTGTGATACTGTCTGGTAAGGATACAGTTCTGATGAGTGGAAGTTGGCTGTGTTACTGTCTGGTAATGTTACAGTTCTGATGAGTGGAAGTTGGCTGTGTTACTGTCTGGTAATGTTACAGTTCTGATGAGTGGAAGTTGGCTGTGTTACTGTCTGGTAATGTTACAGTTCTGATGAGTGGAAGTTGGCTGTGTTACTGTCTGGTAATGTTACAGTTCTGATGAGTGGAAGTTGGCTGTGTTACTGTCTGGTAATGTTATAGTTTTGATGAGTGGAAGTTGGCTGTGTTACTGTCTGGTAATGTTACAGTTTTGATGAGTGGAAGTTGGCTGTGTTGCTGTCTGGTAATGTTATAGTTCTGATGAGTGGAAGTTGGCTGTGTTACTGTCTGGTAATGTTACAGTTCTGATGAGTGGAAGTTGGCTGTGTTACTGTCTGGTAATGTTACAGTTCTGATGAGTGGAAGTTGGCTGTGTTACTGTCTGGTAATGTTATAGTTCTGATGAGTGGAAGTTGGCTGTGATACTGTCTGGTAATGTTATAGTTCTGATGAGTGGAAGTTGGCTGTGTTACTGTCTGGTAATGTTACAGTTCTGATGAGTGGAAGTTGGTTGTGATATTGTCTGGTAATGTTATAGTTCTGATGAGTGGAAGTTGGCTGTGTTACTGTCTGGTAATTTTACAGTTCTGATGAGTGGAAGTTGGCTGTGTTACTGTCTGGTAATGTTACAGTTCTGATGAGTGGAAGTTGGCTGTGTTACTGTCTGGTAATGTTACAGTTCTGATGAGTGGAAGTTGGCTGTGTTACTGTCTGGTAATGTTATAGTTCTGATGAGTGGAAGTTGGCTGTGTTACTGTCTGGTAATGTTACAGTTCTGATGAGTGGAAGTTGGCTGTGTTACTGTCTGGTAATGTTACAGTTCTGATGAGTGGAAGTTGGCTGTGTTACTGTCTGGTAATGTTATAGTTCTGATGAGTGGAAGTTGGCTGTGTTACTGTCTGGTAATGTTACAGTTCTGATGAGTGGAAGTTGGTTGTGATATTGTCTGGTAATGTTATAGTTCTGATGAGTGGAAGTTGGCTGTGTTACTGTCTGGTAATTTTACAGTTCTGATGAGTGGAAGTTGGCTGTGTTACTGTCTGGTAATGTTACAGTTCTGATGAGTGAAAGTTGGCTGTGTTACTGTCTGGTAATGTTATAGTTCTGATGAGTGGAAGTTGGCTGTGTTACTGTCTGGTAATGTTATAGTTCTGATGAGTGGAAGTTGGCTGTGTTACTGCCTGGTAATGTTACAGTTCTGATGAGTGGAAGTTGGCTGTGTTACTGTCTGGTAATGTTACAGTTCTGATGAGTGGAAGTTGGCTGTGATACTGTCTGGTAATGTTATAGTTCTGATGAGTGGAAGTTGTCTGTGTTACTGTCTGGTAATGTTACAGTTCTGATGAGTGGAAGTTGGCTGTGTTTCTGTCTGGTAATGTTACAGTTCTGATGAGTGGAAGTTGGCTGTGTTACTGTCTGGTAAGGTTACAGTTCTGATGAGTGGAAGTTGGCTGTGTTACTGTCTGGTAATGTTACAGTTCTGATGAGTGGAAGTTGGCTGTGTTACTGTCTGGTAATGTTACAGTTCTGATGAGTGTAAGTTGGCTGTGTTACTGTCTGGTAATGTTACAGTTCTGATGAGTGGAAGTTGGCTGTGTTACTGTCTGGTAATGTTACAGTTCTGATGAGTGGAAGTTGGCTGTGTTACTGTCTGGTAATGTTACAGTTCTGATGAGTGTAAGTTGGCTGTGTTATTGTCTGGTAATGTTACAGTTCTGATGAGTGTAAGTTGTAGGGTTTGGTAAATATGTTTAGTGTTGTATGATAAAAGCGTAACCTGAAGGTCAATGTGGTAATGAGTAATATTATGGTCTTTGAAAGGGATGCAGTCATAGAGTGGGAAGTGAGCTTGACTAATCTTAAAGGATGGGTAAGAGGTATCCTCACCAGGATTCGAACCCACTCACTCCAGGTATATTTGGGAGAGTCGGCCACCGCTCATGGCCGAGTGGTTACGGTGCCCGACTCTCCCAAATATACCTGGAGTGAGTGGGTTCGAATCCTGGTGAGGATACCTTTTCCCCAACCTGTCGTACTTAATCGTACATAATTGAAATCTTAAAGGAGGTCAGTACTTTTAAGGGGAGAGTGGCCATTTATTTGGTCTATTAAATTATATATTAATGTATTGTTTAGTTTCCTCGCTATACCTCCATCCAGCTTAAAAAAAAAAAAAAAAAAAACATAGACCCCCTTCATGATAAATATGTACATTATTCGGTAGACATTTTTCTTTCTTCAAATTACAGGCTCTCTATCGCGCTCCAGGAAAAATTCGACACCTAATGGAACGAAAGGTCTTAAAATTGACAACGGAATGGGGTGAAAGGTCTTTAAATCGCAAACTAATGGGCCGAACGTCTTAAAATCTAAAAACCAGTGGGGTTAACATGAGGAAGTTGGGGTGCCAGAGAAACGAGCCATCTCCCCTTAAGTGTTTAGGCGCTGCGGTGAGTTGAGACAGGAGTTTGGAGGATGAAATGTGAGAGTGGAGGAAGGTTGTAGTATAGGTAGCGCCAACGAACTTGACAATAATCTGGACCCCTTAACTTCTTATAACTCAAAATGTATGAAAGCAATCGGGCTGACATTTCTATCATTTGGGAAGATTCCACCAGGATATAGGTGTGGAAAGTTACAGCCAGTTTGTCAAGGTCCTTTTGAGTTACTAAGAGGTTAGGGATTGAGATAATTGTCAAGTTTGTTGGCGCTACCTATAAAAATGCTGAGAGCAATGACATGGAATAGGATGGCGAGCATTGAAGTATAGAAGACATTGCATGATAGTGTATACGTAATGGCTACACTGACATATGCATGGACGTTGTTGGAAAGACATCGATAAAAAATGAGAGGGGAAGAATTTAGTTACTTAACCCACTGAGCCCCAGCTAGTTATAAATAAATGTACCACCAGGGACCGGCAGGATTTGAATTTTTTTTATTTTTCCAGAAACAATAGCGAATGGGTTAGGAATGAAGGAATAACCCCAAAAAAACGATCAAAAATGTCAAAAATTGGTCCTACGGAGCCCCCGAAAGTCTATTTTACAAGAGTAAAAAATTGAAGGCAAATACACCCAAAATACCGTATTTTGCGCGCTCACGCGCACGTGGTTGGACTTTGAGAGTTTTCAACCATCGGCATTGTTGCGTGGGATACTTACACAGTTCCCATACAAATCTGAGCCCTCTAGGTACCATAGGACCGGAGTAATTGGGACCGGAGTACCTGTGACGACACGTTGTCGTCGCTGGGGTTTAGCGTTACATACATTGAAGATGACACGTTGTCGTCGCTGGGGTTCAGTGGGTTAAGGGAGCCCACCTCGCTTATTTTCTCTTTTTCTTCCTCTCTCTTTGGCTTGTATCCATTCGGCCCCATTCAGCCCTCTGTTTTAAGACGTTTATCCCCATTCAGGTGTCAATATTTTCCTGGCGAGCGGTAGCGAGCCAGCATATATATATTTTTGTTTTGACAGCAAGCTAAATTTTTACATTTTTCGATAGAAACATGTCTCCATACAATGCTGGCTCACTATCGCTCGCCAGGAAGAAATCTACACCTGGATGGGGATAAAAGTCTGGCTGAATGGGGCCGAATGGATACAAGCCAGGGAAAGAGAAAAAAGGAGAGAAAGATAAAACAAAAAAAGCCAGTGACCCCCCTTAAGAAAAGCTCATAGGAAAACAAAATTATGTGGTGTGGATGTGGCTGAGCTGGCGAGTGTGAAGAGGAACACCTTGAATTATGTTTGTTTGTTCGTTTGTTTGTTTGTTCGGTACGGTGGCGCTAATAAGTCATGTCATTACGTTTGGCTCGCTCTGTGCTGTATTAATGTCTGTCGGATGTTGAATAGGTGGGTAAGTGTAGAAACATGTTAGTATATCTCACTCAAAAAGAAGACATCATAATTATGTAAAAATGGCTGAAACCAATTATTGATCAAAACATAATTGGTGCAGAGACATCACTTATTAGGCCAACTGTACATGGTGAGTGAGACAATAACTAGAATAGTGTATTAAGGTGAGGCTGATGGACTGTTGAGGTTGAGGGAGATGGGCCGTTTTTCTGGTCCCCTTTCTCCCTCATGTTAAGCCCCATTTGTGTTGAGATTATAAGACGTTCGGCTCATTAGTTTGTCGATTTTAAGACCTTTCGCTCCATTTTGTTGTCAATTTTAAAACCTTTCGTGCCATTTAGGTGTTGATTATTTTCTGGCGAGCGATAACGAGCCTGAGATTTTAAAAGGAACCGGCCTTTGGCGGGGACATTTTTCTACCGAAACATGTACAAATTTATCTTGAAGGGGGGTCTAGGTTTTTTTTTCTAAGCTTGATGGAGGTCTAGCGAGGAAACTAAGAACTAAAGTAATAAATAAATTAATAGACCAAAAAAAAAAAAAAATCCGTCTCCCCTTAATATTAAAC
The DNA here is from genome assembly GCA_037953745.1 of Lithodes maja. Lineage (NCBI taxonomy): Eukaryota > Metazoa > Arthropoda > Malacostraca > Decapoda > Lithodidae > Lithodes > Lithodes maja. The sequence goes on from JBAKBP010017881.1 coordinate 13,209, forward strand.
ATTATCGTCTAACTCAAAACAGACTAATATATCCAACGTTAGCCTTTTGACCATCTCTTGGTGGTAATCTGCTTAATATGAAACAACACGTTTTATGTTTTTAATGTTGTTCATACCTTTTTTTATGTTTATTTAATTTCTTTGCTTTACAACAAAGATTAGTGAAATGTTTCCTATGATTTTGACATTTAGTCTGGTAGAATGTTTCATGGGCGAGTTTTTTTGTTGATAGACAATCTTTGATTTCCTTGTTCCACTATTTAGGTTCATTATTTCGATTTGAACGTTGGTTTTGGACTGGTATGCAAGATTCTACAGCATTATTATACTGTACATGCTTGAGAATGTTTCTCAAATTTTCTCTATATCTGTTAGCTGGTTTATGAAATTCCAATTGGTAGAATTGAAGATATTTTTCAACTTGTGAAAGTTAGCCTCTCTGAAATTTAGTATTTTCTCCTGGATTTCGTTTGGTTTGACGTTATTGGTGTTAATGTTGAAGGCTATTTAGTGGTGATCGCCTAAACTAAATTCATCGCCTACCACAACTGGGTTTGCTAAATCATCTTTTGTTGTGAGGATGAGGCCAATAATATTGTTTCTACGTGTGGGGGAGTTGACAAACTGATATAGTTAACTTTCTAGTAAATTTGTATAGCGATCTTGTCATGTGTGTGAGGTTATGGGTTTGCCCCATTTAGTCATTGGCAAATTGAAATCACCATGAATGACAGCATTTTGATTATTTTATCTCTACTCTAAGGTTGTATAATTCTGAATCGATAGTTGATGGTTGGGCTGGGGGCAGGTAAATTAGCCCCAAGGTTACCTTGTCGTGTTGTTTGTTAATTAATCCTCAACCGACGGTGACCGTCATATGACGGGAGAGAGAATATTGGCCACCCCTGCGGTGCCATTTTGAAGACATTATGAGCTATGAAAGAGAGACCGTGCGTTGGGGGGACGATAGCCGGCCTCAGTCCGCTCGCCACCACCATGTGGCTGTCACTGACCTATACTATATCTCATCACCACCTCCCTACCTCGCTCAACAAGAGAAAAAAAATGAAAAATACCTCATTTTAGGGTATTTTTGCCTCCGGTTACACGATCGTTGCAAGAGAACCCGTGGTCATACAAGAATGATTCAGGTGTCATTAGAAAGCTCTATTATTGCCCTCACAGATATATAATTGTATTACACTCTGGCTCTTGCAAGAGCATGGAATGAAGCTAGTTTTCGGTAAATATACCCGCCCAGCACTACGGTGATGTAAACAAGCATGCCCGCTTTTTGGGAGTTAAATTAATATAAATTGCATCAATATGATTTACTGTCTGAATAGAGGCAAGTATAGGATTAAGACTTTCTTTGACGTAGAGTAGAAACACCCCCTTCATTCCTGTCTTTTCTACTACATTTGAACATATTATAGCCTGTCAGTGAATAATCTGCTAAGAAATCTCTATTCTCGATGCCATATTTGTCAATGATAAATAAAAGTACTAAGATCAACAACACATAGGCGAAGACTCATGTATGCTGGTTGGGATAATAAACACCGACCCAGCAGCTGATACATTACTGCAGTAAGGGTTGTCTGCACTTGAGGATGGAGAGAATGGCACCCACTCATATTAACATCCAAGGCTTTTGTATTCCCTCTCCGCTCCTGCATTATGCACATTGTAGTTTTTAGAAGTCCAGTGTTCTATTATGAGCGACTTCACTGGTGGCCGATGCTGGGTTCACCCTTTGAGACCTGGAAGGTAGTTCTTATCTGAATTTAATCACCTAACAGTAAAAGTAGGAATTAGGACATGGAAAATGTAGGTGTTTTTTATCCTAAGAAACGCAATAGGCCAAACAGAATGGTCACAAAAGCGAACGCGTTAGGCCTCACAGAAGCAGGACCATAAGAAAAACCTTCCAAAACACACAAGGGGCTCTCAAAACAAAGGAATATGTCATTAGCTGAGATAATTCCCTTCTAGTACTTCTTACCACTCATCCTCATGTGTCTCAACCCCCCCCCCACCCCCATCCCTCCCCGCCTTCTCAATTATCGGGTATTTTTCCTCATATTTCCCCCATTTATCGGTTATTTTAGGCGCAAATTACTCTCGTGCAGTTTCATACACACCAGTGATTCACTTAGAGACTTTATACAACTCTGAGATCTCTCCCGCGGCAGTCAGTGTATTGTGAGACATTGCTAGGGGAAGATGTGTCTCTTTCAGCCTGCGGCCCCAACATACAACCGGGTGACGAAAATATAAAATGTTCACCACCCAAATGCTTTTCCCACTGGTTTTATCGCTCTTCAAAGTTCATATATTCATCATATAAGTAAAATAAAGCTCATGGGAAAAATTAATGCTTTATATCGTAAATATAACAAATTCTGTCAGAATATACAACAAGAATTACACAAATAACTATCCTAGCCCCTAGGGCAATTTGCGTCCCTCGGGTTAAAGGGGTGTTTGAGGTGGTGAGTTCCAACTTTGGATTGAAATATTAGATTCAAGAATAACACATTCGTAATATAGTACTATCTGAACACAAATAATATCATCATTGAAGTTAGAGCAGCATTATTTCAGGCAATTTCCTAAGTATATGCTTACAATATTCCAATCAAATATATTTCCATAAATACAGAAAACCTTTGTATATATGAACGCAAGTGAATGATGAACCCCTGTACACACCACTCAGCATTAATATAAACAGCACTGCACATAACATGAAAGTCTCTCCTATAATATGCCCGTTCCATTACTGTCATGAACCCCTGTACACACCACTCAGCATTAATATAAACAGCACTGCACATAACATGAAAGTCTCTCCTATAATATGCCCGTTCCATTACTGTCATGAACCCCTGTACACACCACTCAGCATTAATATAAACAGCACTGCACATAACATGAAAGTCTCTCCTATAATATGCCCGTTCCATTACTGTCATGAACCCCTGTACACACCACTCAGCATTAATATAAACAGCACTGCACATAACATGAAAGTCTCTCCTATAATATGCCCGTTCCATTACTGTCATGAACCCCTGTACACACCACTCAGCATTAATATAAACAGCACTGCACATAACATGAAAGTCTCTCCTATAATATGCCCGTTCCATTACTGTCATGAACCCCTGTACACACCACTCAGCATTAATATAAACAGCACTGCACATAACATGAAAGTCTCTCCTATAATATGCCCGTTCCATTACTGTCATGAACCCCTGTACACACCACTCAGCATTAATATAAACAGCACTGCACATAACATGAAAGTCTCTCCTATAATATGCCCGTTCCATTACTGTCATGAACCCCTGTACACACCACTCAGCATTAATATAAACAGCACTGCACATAACATGAAAGTCTCTCCTATAATATGCCCGTTCCATTACTGTCATGAACCCCTGTACACACCACTCAGCATTAATATAAACAGCACTGCACATAACATGAAAGTCTCTCCTATAATATGCCCGTTCCATTACTGTCATGAACCCCTGTACACACCACTCAGCATTAATATAAACAGCACTGCACATAACATGAAAGTCTCTCCTATAATATGCCCGTTCCATTACTGTCATGAACCCCTGTACACACCACTCAGCATTAATATAAACAGCACTGCACATAACATGAAAGTCTCTCCTATAATATGCCCGTTCCATTACTGTCATGAACCCCTGTACACACCACTCAGCATTAATATAAACAGCACTGCACATAACATGAAAGTCTCTCCTATAATATGCCCGTTCCATTACTGTCATGAACCCCTGTACACACCACTCAGCATTAATATAAACAGCACTGCACATAACATGAAAGTCTCTCCTATAATATGCCCGTTCCATTACTGTCATGAACCCCTGTACACACCACTCAGCATTAATATAAACAGCACTGCACATAACATGAAAGTCTCTCCTATAATATGCCCGTTCCATTACTGTCATGAACCCCTGTACACACCACTCAGCATTAATATAAACAGCACTGCACATAATATGAAAGTCTCTCCTATAATATGCCCGTTTCATTACTGTCATGAACCCCTGTACACACCACTCAGCATTAATATAAACAGCACTGCACATAATATGAAAGTCTCTCCTATAATATGCCCGTTCCATTACTGTCATGAACCCCTGTACACACCACTCAGCATTAATATAAACAGCACTGCACATAATATGAAAGTCTCTCCTATAATATGCCCGTTCCATTACTGTCATGCATTGTGGTGATGGAGAGCCAACTAAATTAAAACCCTCAAATAAACATGATGATATTTTTAAACAACATGGTAGTTAAGCGTCACATAAATTATATTAGTTATAGTTGCTGATTTTTTTTCTTCAGAGAACTGGTAAGTTGAGATGAAATTAGTATACCCATTGTAATATTTTTTGGAGTTGATTTTGGATGTAATTCTAAAAGAATGCTATAGTTTTTCAAACAAATAACAAGATGTGTACATATTTATGCTAGTCTTATATGATATAGTATAAACTAGTATGGAATGGTTTAAACAAATTTAAGCTTAAAAAAATATCTCAATTACGCATTTGACATAATTATATGCTAGTCACCTCGGTCTGTAACGGATGAAGGGTAATGCCTCACGTTGTCACAGTGTATAACATCTGTGTGTCATTCATTACCTAAAGGAGATAATACACATCTACAATGTCATACCTTATTCAAGTTATCAAGTTGTAATCAAATTGAGTTATCAAATTGCCAAATTGATGCCAGTGTCCTCGTGTGATTAAATTAGTGTAAATAAAGTAAAGTAATATGAACACTAATTTAAACAATGATTAGTATACTTTTGATATGTAATTTAAAAATACAAGTGCATTTATCAAACTGATAGTATGAGATATCGTTTCTCTTTGAGTATAATTAGATCTTCTATGACCCTCTGACAAGTTGTTTATTTGAAGGAAATAATTTCTAGAACATTATTACATTGATCTAAAGGACGGTATAATGGTGCCTATAAAGTGTTCCAAACATTCTCTAATTACCTTAATGGGGGTGACCTGCTTTTTGTTATTTCTGTCCTTTTCTCTCTTTCTCTGGCTTGTATCCATTCGGCCCCATTCAGCCAACTATTTTAAGACTAGGTGTCGATTTTTTCCTGGCGAGTGATAGCGAGCCAGCATTATATGAAGAAATCCGGCTTCGCTGGAGACATTTTTCTATCGAAAAATGTACAAATTTATCCTGCTGTCAAACAAAAATAAAAAAATATGCTGGCTCGCTACCGCTCACCAGTAAAAAATTGACACCTGGATGGCGATAAACGTCTTAAAACAGTAGGCTGAATGGGGCCAAATGGATACAAGCCAGAGAAAGATAGAAAAGGGGTGAACAAAAACAGGTCACCTCCCTTAATAATCCTAGCTGACCAACGACTCGATGAGAAACACACTAGGCTTATCCAGAATACATTATCGAATATTACTCCCACTCTTCATTATTTCACTCACTATAACAGTTAGGTCAGGTATGGTTAAACCTTTTGGTATATCATGACATATTCTTTCATATTATTTTGCTATCATTAGACGGTTTTATACGGCTAAGAAAGAAACCGTGAGTGTAAATATTAAATTAGTTTTACCCCTTTGACTGCTAGAGATCCTTCCTTAACTACATACAATCGCATAAAAACTAAATATATTGAAGAAACACGTCCTCGTATCCTGAAGGGGTTAAACTGTTGGGAAACCCGCAAAGAGCATATACCTTGGTCAGTGTTACTGGTAGGGCTGTGGAGTAAAGAATATAATATAAAACTGAGAGAGAAAGAGTTTTTACATATACTCTTATTATAGAAAACATAGATATGGAGAGAGAGCAATATTACTCGATACCTGTGCAACATGAAGCAAATAGTAATAGTCCGGAACTATTAAAGACATTTCAAGACTGTGTAGTAAAAATGCATAGTAACTTACAACTAGACGTTCTTAGAGTGCTGTTTGAGCAGCAATGTATCTCCCAACAACCATGTTCCTTCTCCCAACACACATCAGTCTTCCTTCTCTCTCCCCTCAAATATTTGAATAGGCAGCCAAAAAGTTGGTCATGCAACATAAGTTTGGTTACATGCCAGAAGTTCACCTATGCGCTCAAAGGTGAGAGAGATGCAACATTGCGGTGTGTAGAGAGAGATTGTAGAGCATTAGTAAGAGGAGATGAGTTAATGAGACAAAAATGCATTAACGTACCCTTTCGAGAAGTGCGGTATGGGTGGAACCTCCCCACACAGTAAACAGTACAATCAATGTTCTCGAATAGTCACATAGTCTATGGCACACACACACACACACACACACACATACATACATACATACATACATACATACATACACACATACTTACATACATATATATATATATATATATATATATATATATATATATTTTATATCTATATATAATATTTATAGATATATAATATATGTATATATATATATATATATATATATATTGGTAAAGCCAGGTAATAAATTTATTTTAATACATACGAGGTTGAAAGAAATGGCAATTTCTGCGTTGGAAATTTTATTATTCAAAGTTTCCAGGTCTCTGATGAGTTTTCGCTGGGTGGCAGGAAGTAGATGAAGGAGATGAGCAAAATTCATGGTGGTACAGGGTTACATTACAGTACATGAAGATACAGGATATACGACGCGTTTCACTGGACAACCAGCATTATCAAGTAAGGAAGGAATGATATAAAAGGTAAACAGGAAGGGTATATATAGAGGGTGGAGGATCAGAGGAGGCGGAAAACAGGGGGCAAAAGTCTGCTATTGGTGGAAGGGTAAACTAGGAGAGAGAAAGGGGGTAACCGCTTCACGCATGCGCACTGGATGCGGGATGGTGGTCGGTAGGTGGGGTCGAAGCTGATTGGCTGCGTGTCGAGGGGCGTGGCCTAAGTTGTGTGGCGCCTGCAGAAGACGAAGCTGAAGGACGCTACCTCCTTCAGCTTCGTCTTCTGCAGGCGCCACACAACTTAGGCCACGCCCCTCGACACGCAGCCAATCAGCTTCGACCCCACCTACCGACCACCATCCCGCATCCAGTGCGCATGCGTGAAGCGGTTACCCCCTTTCTCTCTCCTAGTTTACCCTTCCACCAATAGCAGACTTTTGCCCCCTGTTTTCCGCCTCCTCTGATCCTCCACCCTCTATATATATACCCTTCCTGTTTACCTTTTATATCATTCCTTCCTTACTTGATAATGCTGGTTGTCCAGTGAAACGCGTCGTATATCCTGTATCTTCATGTACTGTAATGTAACCCTGTACCACCATGAATTTTGCTCATCTCCTTCATCTACTTCCTGCCACCCAGCGAAAACTCATCAGAGACCTGGAAACTTTGAATAATAAAATTTCCAACGCAGAAATTGCTATTTCTTTCAACCTCGTATGTATTAAAGAAAATATATATATATATATATATATATATATATATATATATATATATATATATATATATATATACCGTATATATATACAGTATGTATATGGAGAGAGAGAGAGAGAGAGAGAGAGAGAGAGAGAGAGAGAGAGAGAGAGAGTATATAATTATACGGTTTGCAATAAATATAGAGTATAAAGTCAGACATGCATATCTTACTATATGACAGAATGTGTTAAAATATATATATATATATATATATATATATATATATATTTTACTAATAATTATGCCTTCAAAGCAAAAAGGTGGCGAATTCTATAACAGATAATAGATAACTGAAAACCACCAGAGACAACCAAGCTCACCATATTTGCCTTTGTCACAATAAATGAGGACATCGATCACCTGGGCGACCCAAAAACACTACAACCTGCCTCTAAACAACAACGGCCCATCAGGTGCCCGCTTTCGTGATTCGTGCTTGCCCTTTTGTCCTGCAACACACAACTTGCTGATTCCCACCAAACAGACAACACTAGCTGCTCGGAATAACCATTAGTCAGGAAATTATCACCACTCTCAAAGACCTTGATTAAGAACCTTGCACAGAACACTGAGCAAGTATGGCCCCTGCGTGTGGACCTGGCTGGCATCTTCGATTTTCCCCGAAGAACTGAAAAATTATCTTGCAGTGATGAAAGTGGTGTGATCCGTTATGATACTGTGAAGACAAACAGGAAGGATCGCTAAGTTATATACCATCTACACCCTCCTACTGCCAGTCCAGTGATATTATCTAAGTCACCACCATCGCCAGAGACAGAGCCAACACTCAAACCATCGTCTCCTACACAAAGGAGTTTACATAGTATCTTAAGCAAGTGTCACACTATGCCGAATTAAATGCCGACGCTCCACGACTTAAGGGTCGTAACGAGGTCTTTGCCTACATCGCTGCGCGACCAACTCAAGAGAGACGTCGGGAGAGGTTGTCAGGGGCCTCAGGAAAATATCGACACGAACAACTCTCATAATCTGAATCGGCGGCTAGTGAGGTCAAGGAAATGGACGGGATGGGGACGGTAGGCGGGTGGTGTCCAGTAGGCATGAGACGGTACAAGGGCGTCGACCTGTCTCCGTCAGGCAGCAACCCGGTAACGCCCAGGCGGCATCATAGGGGGAGAGCATACTGCGAGTCCGCGACCTGGCATTGTCGCACGGGACATCATTGATAGAGGGTCTTGGGGGTGTTCTTTTAAGCTTGATGGAGGTCTAGCGAGAAAATAAATAATAAATGAATATATAAATAAATAGACCCCCAAAACGAGTGACTATCTATAAACCCTTTCAATGGTGGTGATGTCTGTTTTGCCTTAGTTCTGCCCTACTTAGACGATTTTATGCAGCTTAAGAACGGTCTGTGGGAGTTAAGAGAGATAAATGAGAGGAATGGAGGTCTTGTGATTGTTACAGGCCCTTCGTAAGCATAATACAATAACCTAATAGTTGCCAGACTATAACGAGAAAGACGTCACCGGTACTGAAATGGCCTTGTTTTACCTATTACTCAAAGAACCATTTAATTAAGGGGAGATGGGCGTATTTATTTGCTCATATATGGATCCTTTTATTATGTTTTTAGTTTCCTCCCTAGATCTAAAGCTTAATACCGCCCCCACACACACACACACAAAAATGTCGCCTCCGACGGACCGGTTTGCCTCGGCCGGGGTCAAGTGTGACGGAGTAGGGGTCCAGTGTGACAGGGTGGCTGTGCATCGCCGCCGTAGTATCTGTAGGCGCTGCCCTACCTCCAAAAGGCGCCGCTCGTCAGGAGCGTTGTCGCCAACCAGTTTGCGCGCTACGGCGCATGACGCCACCCCGGCGGCATCATTTATCTCCCTTAGGTCTTGCATGGTTGCCGCTTGACCCTGTCCAGTTGCCGTTAGGCGGCGTGCCTGTCCATAGTGCCTGCCTTGGGCGTCCCGTCCCTCGATCACCCACATTACTCGGCAGTGGTCTCCCCCATCAGCGACAGAAAGCAAAGAGTAGCCATAAACGGTAAGGCATCTAAATGGACCAATGTAAGTAGCGGGGTACCCCAGGGATCGGTACTAGGACCAATTCTCTTTCTAATTTGCATCAACGACATAGATGAGGGTCTCACCTGTACAATCTCAAAATTTGCTGACGATACAAAAATTGCAAATAGCGTACTCTCAAAAGATCAAGTTGACGATATGCAACACAATCTAGATAAATTGTCACATTGGGCCCAAATTTGGCAAATGAGTTTCAATGCGAATAAATGTAAAGTACTACATATCGGATACCTAAATGAGAAAGCAAACTATTCGATGAATGGCACTCAGCTTAAGAATGTAAACAGAGAAACCGATCTGGGAGTAACAATATCGAGTAACCTAAAACCGAGTCAACAATGTTCAGAAGTTGTTAAGAAAGCAAACAAAATAATTGGCTTGATAGGCAGATCATTTGAGCATAAATCCAAAGACGTAATCCTAACCCTTTACAATTCCTTAGTCCGCCCTCTTCTGGAATACTGCGTTCAATGCTGGTGCCCTTATTACCAAAAAGACATAAACAAGCTAGAACGAGTTCAACGTAGAGTTACCAAAATGATACCTAGCCTAAAGAACAAACCATACGAAGAGCGTCTTAGAGAATTAAATCTATTTCCTTTAACCCAGCGCAGATTAAGAGGTGACTTAATTCAAGTGTTCAAAATCATCAAAGGCATCGACAATATGAACTGTAGTAAGTACTTCACTATCGACCAATCTAATTACACGCGGGGAAACGGTTGCAAAATTATTGGTAAATCTTTTAACTCACACGAATCTAAGAATTTCTTCTTCAATCGAGTTGTCAACTTGTGGAATGGGCTTCCCCGAGACGTTATAGACTGCAGAACCGTTGATTCATTTAAATTCCGCCTAGACAAAAATCTCGCATCAAACCCGCGACTGACTGCGTTTGTAAATGAATAACTTTATTTTATCCTCCCCTCAGTTACTAACCCATATGTCCCCTACTACCTTCCTAGTCCTGCCACGTTAGTGGCAGGGCAGTAGTTCCCTTTCCAATGTTCCCTTACCCACTCTAAACCACTGTTTGGACACTTGATCCTCAGTGTTTTGGAGGACAAGCAGCCTAGAAGGGTCACTAGACCTGTTGTTGCTTGATTTCCTTTGTACTCCCCTTCTATCGCCACTCCTTAAGTCGTGGAGCGTCGGCACTTAATTCGGCATAGTGTGACACTTGCTTTAGGTGCCATCTTCCGTGTAGTATATCACCAGAGGATACCAAACCATTCGTATGTCCTATCATTAGATACAAACTTAATATTCCTGTGAAGCATAATAATCTAAAAAGGTGCATGTCATTAGTTTGTTTATATAGACAAATAAAAATGGGTTATCACAATAAAAAAACAAAATATGTAAGGAGAGACAATGGTCTAATGTTTTCTATGTGGACATAATTATAATGATGATTAAAAATACCATTTGAGGAGAAGCACTATATTGGCTAAGATTCGCAGATAACTTTATTTGGTCACTGAAGTGACTTAATTAAGCTGTCTGCGAAATGTTGTCATTCGAGTGTTCCTTCTCAAATGGTGTTTTTATTCATTCCGTCAACTTTTTTCAAATATTAATAATCATGTAAATTAATATAGCTCTTCTAATCAACTTACTAGTGCCCGCATTATTTTAGGATATCTCCCTTTATACCGGGTCACTCCCCATGGACATAGATTAGCATGCATTTAAAGGACCAATATTGCCGGGACCATTATGCACACTGGTTACCGTCACCGATACGAGAATAACACCGGGCAAAATGTAAGTCGATACAACCACCCTCACATTATCTCTCACCTTAATGTCTCTCTCACTTCCTTCTTTATCATTGGGTATCGAAATCATCCGGTGTGAGGAGGAAGATTATCAATAATTGTCTCTAACCCACCAAAGAATCTGCAGATAGTATTTGACCAACGCCATCGTATGTTTGCTTGCATATCTAACACCACATATTCACAGTGTATACCTCCTCCCTTATGGAGAGTACGGGGCACCCGCATTGCAACACACTCCCACCCCTATTCTGTCCAACTGTCTTATCCAAGACTGAACTGATTTTCCCAGTCTTTCTTCTACTCAACAAGTAAGTTTTGGAACTCTCTCCCTCAATCTGTCTGTCACTCGTCCTATGAAGTAAACTGCTTCAAGCTCCGTGTGTCCAGACATTTGGACTCTAATGTACCTTGAATTTGGCTCTCTGTCATCTTTTGACTATGGGGGAAACACTTGTTACAGACAGCTTTGCCTATTGTCTCCTTCATACGCAGAACAATATATGTTCGGAAAATGAATGAGCGGATTTACTGCATAATACATTTTAACATAACCAACTTCGTTATATCACATAGTTCGGGTACAGGGATTAGCAATATACTCGTATATCTATCTATCTATCTATAGCCTGACGCCGTGATCCATGAAGGGGTGGCCACGAACGAACTGCCCACATGCACCTCTGGCCACAGTCAGTCGACGCCCCTCCTCCCAACCAGCACCGCCTTCATCCAAATACTTCCTCACTCCATCCTTCCACCTCTCTTTCAGTTTACCTCTCCCTCTCTGTCCTTCCACCTCACTCTCGTACACCTTCTTAGTCATTCTCTCGCTTCCCATACGTTCCATATGGCCGAACCATCTCAAGGTGTTCCTTTTCACACTTTCCAGCACATCTACCTCCACACCTCCTTCTTACTTCCTCATTCGTCTGTCTATCCCTCCATGTAATTCTGCATGCACTTCTCAAGTAACTAATTTCCACCCCTCTCACTCCTGGTGTGAGTCTCTTCTTAAACGCCCATGCTTCGCTTCCGTAAGTCAGTGTCGGGATTACCACGCTGTCATGTAAGGACTTCTTCACTTCCATACTGACCACCCTATTTCTTGTTACTGCTTTCAGCGTTCCTACAACCCTCTTACCCTGTAGAACCCTCTCCCACACTTCTTCATCCATAGTTCCATCTTTACTCAACACACTGTCCAGGTACTTAAATGAGCTGACAATCTCCATAGCCTGACCGTTCAACTTCACCTCACACTCTGTGGCTTCATCCCTTTCGAAAACCATAACCTTGCTCTTCCCAGCATTTACCCGCATTTACCTTCAGGTTCCGTTTTTCACACACTGTTCCAAACACATTTACCAGACCCTGCAACTCCCATTCATTATCGCTCATCAGAACTGTATCATCAGCAAACAGCAATATAGGCAGCTTCCACTCATTTCCCTCCCTTATCAGCGATACACCAACATCCACTGCTCTTCCTTGTATTTCTTTTATTACTCCATCCATATATACAGTAAACAACCACGGGGACATCACACACCCCTGTTTCAACCCAACATTCAGGTCAAAGAACTCGCTCTGCTCATTCTCCACATGTACTGCCGCCTTTGCACCCTCATATATGCTCTTCACTGCTTTCAGCAACTTGCTATCTACTCCGTATATTCTAAGTACTTTCCACATACCTTCTCTATCCACTCTGTCATAGGCCTTCTCCAAGTCCATAAAGGCAACATAAACCTTTTGTTGCTTCTCTAGATATTTCTCCACAGCACATTTCAGGGTAAAAATATGATCTACACATCCTCTTCCCTTCCTAAAACCTCCCTGCTCGTCACCTATCCATTTCTCCGTTCACACTCTCACTTTCTCAATCACTACCCTACTACGCTTAGAAGACATATTCCTCGGTCGTCACTACACACTCCTCTTTCCCCTTTTATAGGGGGACTATTATGCCTGTCTTCCAGTCATCAGGTGCACTCCCCTTCTCCCATGCTAGTTTGCACAATTTCCATACCCATTCGATCACTATCTCACCACCATACCTCAACATTTCCCCACACACTCCATCTGTTCCTGCTGCTTTCCCCAACTTCACTTTTTTTCATGGCTTCCCACACTTCTGACCTCCTGATCCCCACCTCCTCCTCCACTACTTCTCTTCTTCTCTCTCCCATACCCTATCCAACTATGTTTGCTGGCACTTCATTCCTTACATTTAGCAACTCGTTGAAGTACTCCCTCCATCTTTCGACTCTGTCTTGCTTCTCGACTAGCATTCTCCCATTCTTATCTTTCACACCCTTACTGTTTCCCTTGCTACCTTCCCTAACTTTCTTGACTTCTTTCCAGAACAGTGTCTTACACTCCCTCCATTTTACACTCGGATTCCTTCCAAATTCCTCAAATACTCTTCTCTTACTTTTTCTTATATAATTATAATTATAATATGGTATTGTACTTAGCTATATACAAAGACTATGCAGTGTGTTATTATATTACTCTGCATGACCAAACACGGAAACAAACTTGCTATAAAAAAACAAGCTTCACTGGGATTATGATCAGTTCGCCCTTTGCCATTGGCCGATTGTTTCACACACAGCATAATTAAAGCTACTGTCCATAATATAACTTAACTCTCTCATACTTGCTTAAGGGGGTAGTGCTTGGTTTTTGGTCTATATATTTATTTATTAATATATTTTTGAGTTTCCTCGCTAGACCTCCCTCAAACTTAGAAAAAACACCCCGAAGGACCTCCCCCCCCCCCCCCCCCCCTCAAGATAAATTATAACATTTCTGGTAGAAAAATATCTCGGCCGAAGGCCAGTTCCTTCTATAATTAGGCTCGCTATCGCTCGCCAGGAAAAATTAACACCTTAAGGCCACGAAAGGTCTTAATATTGAAAAGAAAATAAGGCGAAAGGTCTCAAAATCGCCAAACTAACGTCTTAACCCGTCCAGCCCCGGCTAGTTTTGTAATGTTTGTTCACCAGAACCCGGCCGGTTTTCAAAAAATGGTTTTATTCCAGAAACAATAGCGAATGGGTTAGGAATGAAGGAAAAACCACGAAAAAACGCTCAAAAAGCTTAAAGAATGGTCCTACAGAACCCCCGAAAACGTATTTTACAAGAGTAAAAAATTGAAGGCAATTACCCCAAAAAAACCAGGTTATTGCGCGCTCATGCGCACGCACGTGGACTTTGAGAGTTTTCAACCATCGGCACGGTTGCGTGGGATACGTACACAGTTCCCATACAAATCTGAGCCCTCTTGAGTGGCTACACCTGAGGTTACGGTCGGCGCAATTAGGGTGATGCGCCAGGCGCATCTCTGGGGCTGTGCGTTACATACATCGCCGACGTGTCAGGCGCATCGCTGGGGCTGTACGGGTTAAAACCTCAAAACTAATATGCTAAACATGAGAGAAGGGGGTGCAGAAAAAGTGAGTACTACCCCTTTAAGTTTTGGTAAATTTACTACCGTTACCGCTCGCTCTCAAACGCTAATTGTACTACCTCGAGATAAAACATGTATGTTTATCATTCTGTTTTAACCCTTTGAGTACCAGCGACATCTTTTTATCATATTCTAGCAATTATTAGACAACTTTATTCAGCATAGGAAGGACCTCTAGCCATACTAAGGTTTCAAACTATCTGAACCAACCCTTTTGACTACCACAGATCCTTACAAAGCTGCATGATATCGTATAAATATAGCTAGAATATAATATAACACATGTCGCTGGTACTCAAAGGGTTAACCACCATTAATCACCTTTACATGTACATTAATTATATGTCCAAAGATAGAGCAAGACCCATTCTATTATGTTATCACATAGAAAATAGATATATAAGAAATGTTTAATATTTGTTCTGAGTTTAAACCTTCATAAATTTGCTGTAAGCTGAACAATAAATATTTGTATATGAAATTAGGAGCATATTTCACTCTTATTCCAAATGTTTCATGAAAATGTATTTATCATCACTAGTTGATTATAATATATATGAATAACAAATGTATTTATCATCACTAGTTGATTATAATATATATGAATAACAAATGTATTTATCATCACTAGTTGATTATAATATATATGAATAACAAATGTATTTATCATCACTAGTTAATTATAATATATATGAATAACAAATGTATTTATCATCACTAGTTGATTATAATATATATGAATAACAAATGTATTGATCATCACTAGTTGATTATAATATATATGAATAACAAATGTATTTATCATCACTAGTTGATTATAATATATATGAATAACAAATGTATTTATCATCACTAGTTGATTATAATATATATGAATAACAAATGTATTTATCATCACTAGTTGATTATAATATATAATTATGAATAACAAATGTATTTATCATCACTAGTTGATTATAATATATATGAATAACAAATGTATTTATCATCACTAGTTGATTATAATATATATGAATAACAAATGTATTTATCATCACTAGTTGATTATAATATATAATTATGAATAACAAATGTATTTATCATCACTAGTTGATTATAATATATATGAATAACAAATGTATTTATCATCACTAGTTGATTATAATATATATGAATAACAAATGTATTTATCATCACTAGTTGATTGTAATATATATGAATAACAAATGTATTGATCATCACTAGTTAATTATAATATATATGAATAACAAATGTGTTGATCATCACTAGTTGATTATAATATATATGAATAACAAATGTATTTATCATCACTAGTTGATTATAATATATATGAATAACAAATGTATTTATCATCACTAGTTGATTATAATATATATGAATAACAAATGTATTTATCATCACTAGTTGATTATAATATATATGAATAACAAATGTATTTATCATCACTAGTTGATTATAATATATATGAATAACAAATGTATTTATCATCACTAGTTGATTATAATATATAATTATGAATAACAAATGTATTTATCATCACTAGTTGATTATAATATATATGAATAACAAATGTATTTATCATCACTAGTTGATTATAATATATATGAATAACAAATGTATTTATCATCACTAGTTGATTATAATATATATGAATAACAAATGGTATTTGGCGAATACAAATTATGCATGCATAACAAAATATATCATTCTACACAGAATTTTTGCAACAAAAATTACGTTTAGCATAATTGATTATATCTCAATAGAAAGAAAAATGGCCAATGTACAATATTACAATAACAAAAACCTCAGAAATATATAAATAAACATAGATTAAAATGATGCAGAGTAAAATAATGTTATGTTTCTACAACATCTTCCCCCCCCCCCCCCCCATGGATGTAAGGGATTATAATATGCTCCACGTGCCTCCTGCGTTTCGTAAAAGGCGACTAAAGAGGTTTACTCGGTTGGGCTTGCGAATCTCCACTCGTAACAAATTCTACAGCAACAGAAAACGAACAAATGGCCTCGGAATCGGACGGACCTTCTGTTGGTGAACGTCGACCAAACATGGACTGCTTAACCCCCTCCGACATATGACGCGATTTTGAGCCTATTAGGGATACTTTAAAGCCTTTGTTACCATCAGGGGTATTTAGAAACCTTTAGTTTAGTTACTTCAACCTCTGCAGTTGTCTTTGAGTTAGCTGTAGGAAGAAAACTAATTTTGGAGAGGTAATTATAAGAGTGAGATAACTCTATTTCTTATTGCTAATCTGGCAACCTCTGCATCATAAGTGCGTGAAAGGGTTATGGATTTTGACTTGGAAAGTAAGAGGCATGAATGAGGACACAAAAGAGAGAGATGTTCTGGAAGTGTTAGTGGATGTATGCAGAATGACTGAGACCAATTGGAAGGGTACATGTGTGAGAGATTGGGAATGTGGAATAGGTGTGTGTGGTGGAATGACTGAGAATGAGGGTGCGAAAGAAGGTGCATGT
This sequence comes from Lithodes maja, assembly GCA_037953745.1. NCBI lineage: Eukaryota > Metazoa > Arthropoda > Malacostraca > Decapoda > Lithodidae > Lithodes > Lithodes maja. The sequence goes on from JBAKBP010017881.1 coordinate 30,566, forward strand.
TTGTTTGTAAGTAATAAATGGAAGGAGCGTATAAAGGACTATGGTTCTGTAGTTACAAGGATTGTGTGGGTAAGAATGAAAGTAGGAATGCAAACGTGGGTGGTAGTGAGTGTGTATGCACCCACTGAGGATAAACATGTAAGAGAGAAAGAGGAGTTCTGGGTGAATATTAAGGCGTGTCTGAATAAGTTTGGTGAGAGCGAACAAATATTTCTGACTGGGGATATGAATGGGAAGGTGGGTGTGGGGAGGAGACTGTGGATACCCAACACCTTCTTCCGACACAGAATGATCCACAGGTACACATGGAAAGTGGAGTGGAGGAGGGAGAGCGAGACAGTGGAATGAAAGGCACTGATTGATTATACAGTATATGTGTGGATGAACGACTGCAGAATTATGTGCTGGATGCTAGGGTGTATAGGGGTATGTGGTGGTGGTGGGGGGGAGGGGGTTGTCTGACCATTATGTAGTAGTAGCTAAACCTATGATACAGAAGTGGGTGAGGAGAGCTGGAGGGTGGCGAGAGGAAGGTGGAGTGGCGAGGAGGGTGGAGAGGTTACAGGAGGAAGAGATCAGGGAAGAGTTCAAGAGAGCAGTAGCAGACGACAAGGTAGGTTTGACCTGGAGGGTATGGAGGAAGTGGAATAGGTGAGAAAAGTGTATAGGGAAGAAATATGTGCAGCATGTGAGGAGGTATGTGGAGGAAGGAAAAGAGGGAGGGGAGTGAAGTGTACAGCATGGTGGACTGAAGAGGCAAAGATAGCTGTTGAAGACAAGAAGAAAGCGTATAGAGAGTGGTTGGGTAGTAGAGGGAACGAAGATCTGCAGAGACAGAAAAGAGAGAGGTACTTGAAGAAAAAGAGAGTGGTGAAGAGAGTAGTGAAGAAAGGTAAGAGAAGAGCAGATGAGGAATTTGGAAGGAATCTATATGTAAAATGGAGGGAGTGTAAGAAACTTTTCTAGAAAGAGGTCAAGAAAGTTGGGGAGGGTAGCAAGGAAAATAGTAAGGGTGTGAAAGATAAGAATGGGCGAGTATTAGCCGAGAAGCAAAAGAGGCTAGAGAGATGGAGGGAGTACTTCAACGAATTATTAAGCGTAAGGAATGAAGCACCAGCAAACATAGTTGGATGGGGTATGGGAGGGTGAAGAAGAAAAGTAGTGGAGGAGGAGGTGGGGATCAGGAGATCAGAAGTGTGTGAAGCCATGAAAAGGGTGAAGATGGGAAAAACATCAGGAATAGATGGATTATGTGGGGAAATGCTGAGGAATGGTGGTGAGATAGTGATCGAATGGGTATGGAAAATGTCTAAACTAGCATAGGAGAAGGGAAGTGTGCTGTATAACTGGAAGACAGGCATAATAGTCCCCCTGAATAAGGGTAAAGGGGAGAGAGGAGTGTGTGGTAACCACCGGGGGATATGTCTGCTTAGTGTAGTAGGGTAGGCTAGTTATCGAGAGAGTGAGAGCGAGAACGGAGAAATGGGTAGGTGACAAGCAGGGTGGGTTTAGTAAAGGAAGAGGATGTGTAGATTCGATTTTTGCCCTGAAATGTGTTGTGGAGAAATATCTGCAGAAGCGACATAAGTTGTATGCTACCTTTATAGACTAGGAGAAAGCCTATGACAGAGTTGATAGAGAAGGTATGTGGAAAGTACTGAGAATATACAGAGTAAATGGCAAGTTGCTGAAAGCAGTAAAGAGCATGTATGAGGGTAGAAAGGCGTCAGTGTACGTGGAGAATGAACAGAGCGAGTTCTTTGATCTGGATGTTGGGTTAAAGCAAGGGTGTGTGATGTCCCCATGGTTGTTCAATATATATATGGATGAAAGAAAGACAAGGAAGAGCAGTGGATGATGATGTACCGCTGATACTGGAAGGAAATGAGTAAATGTTGCCTGTACTGCTGTTTGCCAGTAATACAGTTCTGATGAGCGATAGTGAATGGGAGTTGCAGGGTCTGGTAAATATGTTTGGAACAATGTGTGAAAAACGGAATCTGAAGGTAAAGAAGTGCGGGAGAGGGTGCAACGGGGGAAGTGGGTAGTAGAAACGCTGAAATCAGTAATAAGAAATAGGTTGGTCAGTATGGAAGTAAAGAAGTCCTTGTATGACAGTGTGGTAATCCCGACATTGACTTACGGGAGCGAAGCATGGACGTTGGTGAAGAGACTCAAACCAAGAGTGAGAGGGGTGGAAATGAGTTACTTGAGAAGTACGTGAGGAGTTATATGGAGGGATAGACAGACGAATGATGAAGTACGAGAGAGGTGTGGTGTAGATGTAGATGTGCTGGAAAGTATGAAAACGAACACATTGAGGTGGTTCGACCATGTGGAACGAATGGGAAGCGAGAGAATTACTAAGAAAGTGTACGAGAGTGAGGTGGAAGGACAGAGAGGGAGAGGTAGACCGAGTCAGAGGTGGAAGGACAGAGAGGGAGAGGTAGACCGAGTCAGAGGTGGAAGGACAGAGAGGGAGAGGTAGACCGAGTCAGAGGTGGAAGGACAGAGAGGGAGAGGTAGACCGAGTCAGAGGTGGAAGGACAGAGAGGGAGAGGTAGACCGAGTCAGAGGTGGAAGGATGAAGTTATAAAGTATATGCGTGAAAGCGGTGCTGGATGTGAGGAGGGATGTCGACGGACTGGGGACAGAGGTGCATGAGGGCGTTTCGTTCGTGGCCACACCTTCGGGGATTACGGTGTCTGGTAATAGATAGATAGATAGACAATATCTTTTGACTTTGTCTTCGCAACATCATAAATTCAGAGATTTCGAGAGATGACAAAAGGTTTTTATTCATGAAATGACAAGTAGTTTCCACATAATTTCCAAAAATGCATTAAAAATGTATCTATCATCAATAATTTTGTATTATATATATATATATATATATATATATATATATATTGTGACGTTAACACCTCCGTTAGAACCGCATGGCATGTCCTACAGTGACTCACTAGGATCGCCAGGGCAGTGGATGGGGCTACAGTTTATGTATTAGAGTGTGCTTTATTTCATATGAAAGCTCGTGTCATGGGCAGTCCAGAAAGGCTCTTTGTTTTCACCCATGTCAAGGCTTTATATATTTAATTGTAAAGTATATGTTTTATCATTAACTAGTAATGATGGGATCTGGGAGAGAGAGAGAGAGTAGAACAGAGTGAGAGGGAGCGCGCAGTGTTTTTGTCCCGCTCGATGACGTCACGGCTGGCTGCCTCGTGGGGGTTGGTGGAGAGAGGTCCTTACCATGCTGCTAGCTCCCTTGCTAGTGGCTAGAGGACTTGTAACCGCTTTTTTCCCACGCGGCTCGAGCTAGTGCGAGTATATATACAGTTCCTCGCCACTCTCTCCCTCAGATCTGGTTTCTAGAACGCATCCCTCTTTTTCCCTTGGATATCTGTCCCCCTCTCCGCACCTGAGAACCTTTTCCTCTGCCTATCTCTCTCATTTTCCATATCTTTCACCACCTTTTATTAACATTATATCCCCTCTGGTTAACTCTGCAAAATCAGCTTCATGCTGGCCAGTTGTATTGTGCATTAAGGTCTGATATAACCTATGTATGTTTAGTTGTTAAGATAAGTGGATCACGAAGCATTGGTTGGCATTTATATTGTTTAAGTACCGCGTCCTATAATTATTAGTGTTCTGCTGGATTAGATAATGCTAGACTAGGAGTCTGATATTATAAGGTATTGTTTCCTATGAGTGCTGGCTTTAGTTAAAAGCTGCATGACATACCTGAGAACTGGAGTTGATTGAGTAAATTCTAGTCTGTGTGCCATTGAGAGTAGAGCATGCACGAATGAGGGCTTTTTGCCTATACCATTCTGCACTGTTCTAGTCTCGATTGTTTGTCTTTGAGGTACGCCAGGAGAACGCTTAATACTTCGGTATTAAGGTTTCTCAAGAGAGCTACCCTTCCCTATAACGTAATATTTGACGCACAGACTTGAGATTTGCGGCATGCCATGCGCACCAGTATCTCGTATCATTGACTCTAGCTAGACTTCATCAATCATAGTAGACATTAAGTATATTAATCCAATTACTCTTTTTTATGCATACCCATTTATGATTACACAAGCATTTCGCAGCCTAGTTTGATGTATGGAGACACAAACGACTTTGGCTCTTTTTGTTGATAGGAATACTGCATTGTCGTGGCGATTATTATTGTTGTAGTGTTTAGGATATTCTTGGCTCCGACGGCATTATATATTCTGCCATTTTGTGTGCATAGCCTGCACGAGCATTGTTCCGCTGCCTGCCTTTTTGGGTTCCATTTCCGATACGAGCATCTTTATAGCATCTAACATTTAAAGAAGATTCCTTGTTAGTGTTGAAGGACTTTAGTGCACTTTCTTTCATGCAGGAGTGCCTGACATTTATTGATTAAAGTAACGTAAGCTGTAACTTCTCTTACCACCTTACTTTGCATACCATAACCAAGCACCTTCGGTTATAGGTAGTAATAGGCTGTTTTCACATAACATTAAGCCTAGAGTAGACGCACATTTATTGAGAGTTTGATAGCCTATTATTGCATATAGAACTCTGTAGAGTATTTGTGTTCTTTGTTCACTGGAATATACATCAGAGGTTGGAGCTAGCGCTTTCCGTTGTAACATTTATGCCATTACTAGTCCAATGAATAAGAGCCCTGATATATTTGAACCCCAGTCGTAACAATATATATATATATATATATATATGTATGTACATATAATATGTGTGAGTGTGTATGTAGACATCAACGTAACTGTAGACAGGTATAATATCCCTGTTATAGGTGGCCAGCACCACTATCACGTGCGTCTGGGATACAGTTCGTGGTCTGTGGATCCCCTTATGATGATGCTGTAAGATTGTTCTGTCGGTCCCTTGCATTCTAAGGGTCCCTCTCACACACACAAACAGCGTCAGCTCACAGCCAATTAAACTATCGGAAGTGGTAGCTTACGCGATTTTGAATTGCAGTCAGGACCCTGCTCCAAGTTGTTTGTAATTCCAAGTTTATAATCCTACTGAGATGGTGCAGCTCATATATGTGACATAAAAACTCCTCATTTGATTGACTCCCTACATACAAAGTGAACCACTCCGGTGTTCTTCTTTTGTATAGGATACGAAATATAACCACAATTGGTAGTCAAATATATATCTGCTATCGTGGGATTACATAATGTATAATATTTATCATACTATTAGGATCTTTAGCATTAATAATCATGTTATACATCTTGCACTTATGTTGATGTGGAATAGGTGTGTAGTTTAGATATAGCATAATGGGCAAGCTAATATCATAGTTCATGTGTATGCTCTTGTTCATGTATACTGTAGGTGTAGCTTTGGTCAGTTTCATGCAGAAAACGAGAGTCGATAACATTAAAACAATTAGCCTAAATTAGAGACATATACTCTGCACATAAAACTGTGGCTAAATGTAAAATAGTTTCTTAACATGAAGATACAAAAAATGAAGCCACTTTAATTTAGTTAATGCATACTTGGTTCTGGTGTTATTGTTATGGTTGGAAATGACTCCAGCTGTATGAAATGCCCATATTTTTGCGTCTTTGATGATAGGCTGGGATTGAGGCCACAGTTGTATAAAGGACGTCTAGTCTGAGGGTTTTTGTCTTAAGCTTTATTGTTCACATTCGCCTTCCTATTGCTATGTTCAACGTGGGAAGGGGAAAGAAAATACTTTCCATGATTATAAATGTGCCTTTTCAGAGAATGAAGTTATCTGTGTCACTTAGTATTTACTTTGCCTTGTTAACCCTTCTTTAGCGGCGCGCAACATAAGTCGAGTTAAATAAAGCTGGACTATGTGGCGGTGCTCGACATATATCGTGTGGCAATTTCAGCACGTAATGTTGCTGAGAGAGAGAGACAAGTGGTGGCAGGAGAGTAGCGAGCGTATGACTGCTCCAGACCACCGCGGCGAACCTACTGACACGAATCCCACCTCCTCCCTCCTTCTCTCACTCGCTATATACGGAATTGTATGGGGAAAGAATGTAGGGATGAGTTAAGTTACCCATTAACATTTTTATTTAACAAGTCATTGGAGACAGGTATAGTTCCAGAAGCTTGGAAGCTTGCAAACGTAGTTCCGATCTTCAAAAAAGGTGACAAATCAATAGCATCCAATTACCGTCCCATTAGTCTTACATCAATCATAGGAAAGCTACTAGAGTCAATTATTGCTAGTAAAATTAGAAACCACTTAGATACATTTAATTTAATAAATTCTTCTCAGCATGGATTCACTCAGGGACGTTCTTGCCTTACTAATTTGCTTAGTTTTTTCTCAGAGGTATATGAAGCAGTAGATAATGACAAGTCATATGATATAATATATTTAGATTTCAGTAAAGCTTTCGACAGAGTCCCCCATGAGAGATTGATGAGAAAGGTTGAGGCGCATGGAATAGGTGGGGCGTTGTTGGGATGGATTAGGTCATGGCTAATTGGTAGGAAGCAGAGAGTCAGCATAAATGGTACGAAGTCAGAATGGGGAGCAGTCAAAAGTGGTGTCCCCCAGGGATCTGTATTAGGTCCTCTGTTGTTTGTTATATACATAAATGACCTAGATTTAGGTATAACTAGTAGGATAAGTAAATTTGCAGACGATACCAAAATGGGGAGAACAATTGATTCAGATAGAGATATAGAGTGCCTCCAAAGGGATCTAGATACCTTACACGAATGGTCAGTAAATTGGCAGATGAAGTTTAACATTGACAAATGCAAGGTATTAAAGATAGGGAAGATGCATACAAATGTTAAATATAAACTAGCTAATGTGGAATTAGAAAACTCGAATTGTGAGAAAGATCTAGGTGTGTTTGTTAGCAATGATTTGAAGCCTAGACAACAGTGTATAAGCGTTCGAAACAAGGCAAACAGGATTCTCGGGTTCATCTCTAGGAGTGTGAGTAACAGAACTGCTGATGTTATCTTAAAACTTTACTTGTCATTAGTGAGACCCCATATGGATTATGCTGTTCAATTTTGGTGTCCTTATTACAGAATGGACATGGATTCATTGGAGAGAGTACAACGTAGAATGACAAAAATGATCCATAATATTAGAAATCTTCCGTATAAAGAAAGGTTGAAGAAATTAGGCTTACATTCGTTAGAGAGACGCAGAGTTAGAGGGGATATGATAGAGGTGTTCAAGTGGGTTAGTGGCATTAACAAAGGGAACATGACAAATGTACTAAAGCTCAGTGATAGCGAAAGAACTCGTACCAATGGTTTCAAATTAGATAAATTTCGTTTCAGAAAAGATATAGGCAAATATTGGTTTGGTAACAGAGTTGTAGATGGGTGGAATGGACTACCAGGTGCTATAGTGGGATTAAAAACGATAGGGAGCTTTAAGATAAAATTGGATAAGCATATGGATGAGAAGGGTTGGGTGTGAAGGGGGATCAGCAGGGTTGGGCCAATCAGCGCTCTGCAGACCCCCGTAATCCTGCGTTAATCTCTAACCGTTTTGGTAAGATGATCCTCAGGGTATTAGAGTGTTGAGCCTATAATTGGGCTTTGTAATTGGGGTTGTGTGGGACAGGGATCTGCCTTGCTTGGGCCAATCGGCTTTCTGCAGACTCCCATTTTCTTATGTTCTTATGTTCTTATGAAAGTGCCTAATTACATGCTTTTTGCACTCGCGTTGCACGGTTTTTGCAAGAAAACTAGCCATCATAAAAGGATCGTTATGGTGTCATTCGAAAGCTCTGTTTATGCCCTTTCAGGGATAGATACTTGTTTTACGTTCTGGGTCTTATTTAGGCATGAAAATGATCACGTAAACAGCCCTATTTTGGGTAAAAACACCCCGCTGGTGGCTACATATTATATACCGCATAGGCCGCTCTTTAAGTGTTAATACGGTCACGATAATGTTAAATTAATTTGAAAATTTACAACACATTTTGTGACCAACAACTAACAATTACATAACAAAAAACCCACTGAAATGTGTCTTTTTCCTAAACATTGTGAAATTTCAATAATATGAAATTGTGAAATAATGTGAAAAAAACAAAAAAAACATACAATAATGTTTTAAACAAATATGAAATTAGTCGAAATATACAGTAAACTGAATTACATAACGACCTATGCATACTATATTAAATTCATATCCAATTAAAGGAAGTATCACCTACTTTACATAATAATTTCCCTAATTTTAACTACATACACAAAGATTTGTGTGTAGAGCCACGCAGACTTATAATTTCCATTTATAGCAGCAGCAAGAAGTATGGCAGGATGTAATTAATCGTCAGAACCAATTCATCAAAAGTAAGTTTGCCCATGTGGGATTTCTTTTCATTTAAACAATATCTTCAGTTAAGTTCTGTTCGATTGAAATTACGTTGAATATTATTAGGTTTCACTAAGTTATGTCAGGATTAGTCAGGTTATGGCACAATTAATGAGGTCATGGATAGGTAAGATAGGACTAATTGGGTTAATTAACTTAGGTTAGGATGTGTTACGCTATCTCAATTTTCTTACAAAGGCCTTATGTGCCTACTGTTATCATGTAACAAAGACCTTTCGTGCCAATGTTCGGAAGGGGTTAACACCATGTAGACGTTAGTGAGTCTCCTTTATGGGTTTATTGTAATTTAGGGTTGATTGAAGTATACTGGTAGAATCTCTGCGTCTGCGTCCTGCTCTCTCGTAGATAGATAGATAAGATAGATATGATTGTTCTATTCTTATTAAGTAATAGTTGTAAGATAGATTCGCCGCCACCACCCTTATACCATATCATTATAATATTGATACTTATAGGTAAAGGAAAAGGTAGCTGTATCGAAATCACGTTGATTTATTCAAACAAAGTAGATTTAAAATATTACAAAGAGAATTCCCTAAGACTAGAGGGAATCTGCCGGGGTTGTAATAGTCCCCGTAGCTCGTGCCTAAGTGTAGTCAAAACCTTCTCTCCTACCTTCACTACACACCTCCATGCACACCTCTAACATATGATCTTAGCTTCCGATTCACGTGTACAGTCCCTCGTGTTCAAATGTGCGAGTGAGCTTAAAAGGAGCGTGAGAAAGATTTGACTCAGGAAAACCCAACCAGGAAAGTTACAATGAATATCCTTCATAGATCTATAGTCACCCACATAAATATATAGACAATGTAAGTAAACCACCACAGCGGGTGCCCAACCCCGAAAGGGGTTGAAATAGGGGAGCTATCCCCCCACCAAAGGCGGCTTTCTAGGGCCTTTCCTAGCTGATGCTGAGAGGATTGGGTTCTAGTCATGTGGGATGGGCTGGTCTATCAGAGTGAGAACTGAGTGATCTCTGCCATACCCATAGCTTACTCTGACTGTTCCTTTTACTTTTATATTTTCTAGATCTCAAGTGACGGCGTCTCTTCCGTGGATTGACCTCCCAATCTACCAAGATTGAAAGCCAAAGCGTCACATTTTTCCTTTGCCCCTCAACTTTCTCTTCATAATTGCTGAGGGGCACAGGGCCCTGGGTGGGGCTTTGGTTTCCCGGGCGTTTCTGCACCCTCCTCAGCTCCCCGCCATGGAGTGGCTTCGGTCACCCAGGCTTTATTGTGGTCGGCAGGGAGGGTTCTGTGGGGGCGCTCGGTTGCTCGGGGACTTGGGGCTGTTCGGCCAGGCAGCTTGGGGAACAGCAACAACAACAACAACAACCACCTTAAAAGAGTTGAATATAATAAATCCTATAATAAGTGTTGTGCCGGGTTCTGATTCATTAGTTCCCTTGATACAGTCCATAAAACAATCCAGTTCTGGTTTGATGGACTTAAATATACTTGACAGGAACGTACCGAGTAGGTTCTATATACAGAAAAATGGTATTCAAAGGTTCAATATAATACTCAATAACAACACAAGGAAGAACACATATGAAGGTTTTATTGAATAAACATGAGAATAGGTGGAAAAAATAAGGATCATAAGGGAAGATCCAACAATAGTAACAAGTATATATATATTGTCCTTACTTCGGAACAATGTTACTGATACCAGAATAACTCAATAGTGAGAGTCTAGTATTGAATAAAATTATATGGAAAACATACATAGAGGCATAATGTACAAGAATAAATTTTAACCTTCAATGTAATAATAAATGAGAGTTAAAATATCTTCCACATTCACAAGAAACTTCAACGCTCTAGATAATGATCCTAGAGTCACAATATGGAGAGTTGAGGTTATAAAGATACGGTCACAGGAGACTAGGTGAGTCACACGTATGCTCGGCTGGGCCTTTAAAACTGACCGCGTGAGCTTGCCCTCAGGTCAGGTCACTGGGAAGGTCACCAGGTGAACTGAGGTAGTAATAAATACTTTTTCTAGTTAATGCAACTATGAACTTAGCTGAAATGCGAGGTTAATTTACTTTACAGGAAAGGGCTGAGATTATTATTTATAATCACCGAGAAGTATCAATATCGTCCAAAAGTGAATGTATATCTTATCACAGGATTATATTACTTGAACATATGCTACGATAACGAACCGAACTTAGGAATTCGTGTTTCTATAATTTCTTAGGCAAAGCAAAGTGATAACGTGAATTTGATAAGAAAAGGAATGGATTTTAATAGGTCTACTGGTGGGTATTAGTTAGGTCAAGATGTAATCTTTAATATTCGCGATTAAGACAACACACTAAGATAAACAAAATAACTAGCGGAGTTCCAATAGACTCAGACTGGAATGAACACTATAGTTTAATCTTAAAAAGTGGGAACTGACTGATTAACAGATATCGATCGGTAGATCGTACTTAGCAATTAAATTGGCGCTAATGACGAAGTTTAGCTCATTGATATTTAATGCAATATCAGATTCGCTTCTGAACGAGTTAACAGGGCGAGGAGAATGAAGTGTACAGGTACAATTAGTACATGGACGTAGGCGACAAAGTCCTACTCATTGATACTCAAAACGAATAGTACCAGACTCGGGTATGAACGGGTTAACAGCTGCGAGGTGAATAAAGTACACAGATACAATTAGTGTATGGTGGATGAAAGTGAGACAAAACACAGAGGAAAGAATTCCTAAACACGGTATTCGAAATTTCACAACATCAAGTTTTACAAGAACATAAAAGCATGTCTATAAGATATATTTCATATGCGATTATTGAATTAGAGATTTAAGGAATTACACTGAGCACTCGTTGGAAAATTGGGCGTAGGTTCTAGGTAAAAAGTGATTATTTAAATGGATTGATCACGGAATATGCTAAGACTTCAACTCACAAATAATAAATCAACATACACGTAGTCAGTAAATCTGCGAGCGTGGGGGGCCTGAATATATGTTAATACACTAATAGGTAACGTATGCGTAAGTTATGAATTAAATAAAGTCTTGAACAAGGGTCAAGGAATTAAGGCAAGATTGACACAGCATAACACAGGTTCAGAGGGATGACACTTATTACACAAGTACGTGATCTAGGGCACAGGACACACACGGTTCACATATTTACCTAAACAATACCTCACAACAATAACGAACAGAGAAAGACACAGAAACACTTAAGTATTTGGAAGGGCAGGGGGACGAGAGTGCTGGTCTGGCTGGCATAGAGGATAGTAGCCAATCTTGCACAGCTGGTTACCTCCTCGAGCAGGGGTTCTCGGTTTAGGCCTGGTTACATAATTGGAACAGGGGTCCTAGGTCCAGGCCTGTTTACGTAATTCGAGCAGGGGTCCTAGGTCCAGGCCTACGTCCGTGGCTCGAGCAGGGGTCCTCGGTTCAGGGCGCAAGGCAACAGACAGGTGGCCCTCCAGCAATCCGGAAGGAGGGGGGTGCCGTCCGGGGGGGCACTCTCGAGGGGCAGGGGGACGGGGTGGGACAAACCGTAGAAACACTGTCCCAACTAGCCCATTTCTGGTGGTCAAGCCTAGTCAGTAGGTGAGGTGGTGCTTACTTTCCTCAGGTTTTTCTGAGGTCCTATGCAAATATTTTCTTGCTTCAGGTGTCAATGAACTCGGAGGAAAAGGGGTATTGAGGAAAGAGGAAAGAGGGTTGTTGTGAGGTACATATACATTCTAGCCTGGGAACTCAGGTATTATCATATGGGCCTGGTTCCAAGGTAATATTACAATATTTAATGGGGCAGCTGGAAGGTCCAGGGCTGCTGTGAAAAATAGAAAACACTTAGAGCTTATAATGGAGTAACTGTCTTGCAGGTCTTCTAATTACCCTAGGACATACACATAGAGGATTGTAGTTGTATCCTCGGGGGCTTGGAGTAGTCAGGTGTTATCAGGTCCATTGGTTCCTGAAATATTCGGGGTGCTGGTGAGTAGATTAAATAAGGGAGTGTTCATCATATTCTAAATCTGGCAGAACAATACAGGGAGCGTCACTGCTGGTGGAGGCTACGTAAAAGGAGGGTTCTAATTGGCTGTCCCAGGGCGGTTGTAGTTGGCTGCAGAATACGGCTTGTGACTGGCTGAGAGAGCATTCCGTTCTCTTAGATAGCTGTGGGCGTCAAAGAGAACTGGGGAATGGACGGCTGGGCATGGTCAACTCAGGTAGATTCCTGTGGACTTGGAGCGGGGACTCTGGTAGATATCTTCGTTGTCTGTCCTGGGGTTTTGAGGTTGCCTGAGTGGTTATGCTGGCCACTCAGTGTATCGTTGGTTTGGGGCCCGTCATATCAATAAGTATTTAATCTAACATGTAATAATTTCGTTTTTTCCTACGTGAGTGAGGGAGACAAAAGGCAGAACTGTCTGTGGCGAGTGCCTCCTGCAGAGTTGAAAGAGTGACAGGGCAAAATCAAGGGATGTTTGAGTCAAAATGCCTGGACACATGGAGTTCGAAGCAATTTTAGTCATACGAAGAGGGAAGACTAATTCTGGGAGAGAGTTCCAGAGCTCAGATGTTGAATAGAAGAAAGATTGAGAATAAGATTTCACTCTCGGGTTGGAGAGTTGCACATAGTAGGGGTGGGATTGTGTTGCAAGATTGGGGCTACGTGCTCTACGAAGAGAGGGTGGTGTACACTGAGAGGTCTGAGGAACACTGATTATTTTAATAGCAGTAGAATATTGAGAGAGATGCAACATTTTGGCAAAGAGAGGGAGAGAGACTGCAGAGAATTGGTGAGTGGATGTGAGTTAATGAGAGGGAAGGTTTTCCTTTCTACTTTGTCTAGAAGTGCTGTGTGAGAGGATCCTCCCCACACGTGTGAACAGTACTCAATACAGAGCAAGAAGCTGCACAGAGGTAAAGAACCACCGGAGGCAGTTGAGCACACCCAACTTCTAGGAAGCTGTTTTAGCAAGAGTGGTAATATGATCTTTCCAAGAGAGATTAGAAGACAGAGAAACACCAAGAATATTAAGAGAGGATGTAGGGTTAATTTGTATGTTGTTGAAGAGTAAGTCATAGTTTTCTGGAAGAGGCGACGAGTAGACAGATGGAGAAATTGAGTTTTGAAAGCATTGTAACAAATTTTTCTCTGCCCCAATTAGAGATAGTAGAGAGATCAGAAGATAGGTGCTTTATGGCCTCATTACGTGAGTTTAGGAGTTCTTGCTGTGAGTGATGTTGTGGAAGGCTAGTTGAATAGTGTAATGTAGAGTTATCAGCATATGAGTGAATGGGACTGGAGGTGAAGTTGAGAAGGTCGTTAATGAATAATTGGAAGATAATTGGATATAGGACAGAACCCTGAGGAACACCGGAGTTGATAGGTTGAGGAAATGAACGGTGGCCGTCCACAACCGCAGCTATGGAATGGCTGGAAAGGAAATTAGAGACAAAGGCACAGATGGAGGGATAGAAACCGAAGGAGGATAGTTTGGAAATGAGGGATTTGTGCCAGACTCTTTCGATATGTCTAGCGCAATAGGAAAAGTCTCACCGAAGTCCTGAATGGAGGATGACCAAGAGTTAGTAGGATAAGAAAGATGATCGCCAGTAGAGCGATTAAGGAAGCCATATGGCGATCTGAAAGTAGGTTATGGAAGGATAGATGCTTAAGAACTTTTGAGGTAAGAATAATTTCATAAACTTAGAGATACAAGAAATGAGAGCAATTGGACAATAGTTGGAGGGTTGAGAGCAAATGCCCTTTTTTGGTACAGGTTGAATGAGAGCAAACTAGCAAGATGGGAAGATGTTAGAGGAGAGACAGAGACGGAAGAGTTTGCCTAGGCAGGGAGTCAGCACGGAAGCACAGTTTTTGAGTACATGAGGAGGAACACCGTCCGGTCCGTACGCCTTCTGAGTATTAAGCCCAGAGAGGGTGGAAAATATATCCTTGGAAGAGATTATGATGTTATGCATAAGTAGGCATGGTGGAGAGGGAGGAATAGCACCTGAATCATCCAAAGTGGAGCTTTGAGCGAAAGTGTTAGCGAAGAGTTTAGCTTTGTCAGAGGAAGAGGTGATGGTAGTGCCGTCAGAGTGGAAAAGAGGAGGGAAAGACGAAGAAGAAAAATTGTTGGACAGGTTTTTAACTAGATGCCAGAAGGCTTGGGAAGAGATCGAGTTGGATAGTTCAGTACATTTATTATTGATGAACGAGTGTTTGGCGAGTCGAAGAACAGATTTGGCTTGATTCCAAGCAGAAACATAGGAAGTATAAAATTCTTGAGTTTGAAGGCGACGGTACCGTTTGAATGATTCCTCCATATTGCGGACAGCAGTAGAACAAGCGTGAGTAAACCAAGAGTTTTTTGCATTAGACTGAGAGAAAGAAAATGGAATGTATGCTTCCATGCCCGAGAAGATTACTTCGGTAATGCATTCAGCACTCTCCGAGGTCCCCGGCTATGAAAGCAGAAGTCATTCTATAGGAAATTAAAGAAGTTCTGCCAAGAGTCTCCCATTCGGCACCACCAAAGCTGGCGGCGCTTGTGGTACACAAGCGCCGCCAGCTGGGAGGATCGGGTGGCCGTACCGGATAGATAGGACAGGTGACAGAGATAAGGAGAAGTTTATGATCGGGGCGGATAAGTGCAGATTTTACCTTGAATCGTTCAAATGATGATACAAGCACCAAATTTGGCATGAGTATTTGCGAGAGGCTATATTTTAAGAAAACAATTTTAGCCACCAGAAAATCCAAGATGGGTGCCATTTTTTAAGATGGCCGCCAATGCAATAACATTTTGACATGAAATTTGACACAGATGTCCAACATAAAAGATATTGGTACCAATTTTAATGTTATTTACTATGCTGGAAACGATGCCATCATTCTTAAATGTCTCACAATCTTATAAGCCACTTAAAATGCAAGATGGCCGCCATTTTTCAAGATAGCTGCCAATGAGTTCATGAAAATACACATTGAGATGCACAATTTGATCAGTACGTCCGATATGAATGATATTGGTGTTCATTGCTATATTTTTGATCACAGTAAATCCATTAAGATACCAAAAGTAAATCTCAAAAGCACTATGAGACCATTTGTTAGAGACAAAAGAAAAAATCTGGTGGCCATCTTGCATTTTTCAGTGGATAAAAAGATTCTGAGACATTAAAGAATGATAACATTGTTTTCTGCATGGTAAATAACATTAGAATTGGTACCAATATCATTCACGTTGGAAATCTGTGTCAAATGTCATGTCAAAACATTATCGCATTGGCGGCCATTTTGAAAAATAGCATTTTCAGGTGGCTGACAATTTTTTCTTAAAATATAGCCTCTGGAGGATATCCATGCCAAATTTGGTGCTTGTATCACCATTTGAACGATTGTTTCACTTATCTGCCCAACTAAAAGGAGAAAAAGGGTTTACAGTATAAGCAGAAGTGTTAGAGGGTAGAAATAAGTCAAGACTGCTGGGCCGATGGATAGAATGTGTTCCACTTTAGAAGTTAGATAGCCCAAGAATTTTGGATAGTTAGTAAAATTAGGGCAGAGATAAACAGCGCAGAAATATTTAGTTTGAGAGTGGAAGAAAAGAAGAAAGCATATAGAGAGTGGTTGGGTAGTAGAGGGAATGAAGATTCCGAGAGACAGAAACGAGCGAGGTACGTGGAGAGTAAGAGGGTGGTGAAGAGAGTAGTGAAGGAAAGTAAGAGAAGAGTAGATGAGGAATTTGGAAGGAATCTGAGTGTAAAATGGAGGGAGAGTAAGAAACTGTTCTGGAAAGAAGTCAAGAAAGTTAGGAAAGGTAGCAAGGGAAACAGTAAGGGTGTGAAAGATAAGAATGGGAGAATGCTAGCCGAGAAGCAAGAGAGAGTCGAAAGATGGAGGGAGTACTTCAGTGAGTTGCTAAATGTAAGGAATAAAGAGCCAGCAAACATAGCTGGATATGGTATGGGAGGGAGAAGAAGAGAAGTAGTGGAGGAGGAGGTGGAGGTGGGTATCAGGAGGTCAGAAGTGTGGGAAGCCATGAAAAGAGTGAAGTTGGGGAAAGCACCAGGAACAGATGGAGTGTGTGGGGAAATGTTGAGGTATGGTGGTGAGATAGTGATAGAATAGGTATGGAAAATGTGCAAACTAACATGGGAGAAGGGGAGTGCACCCGATGACTGGAAGACTGGCATAATAGTCCCCCTATATAAGGGCAAAGGGGAAAGAGGAGTGTGTGGTAACCACTGAGGAATATGTCTTCTAAGTGTAGTAGGGAAGGTATACAGTAGGGTAGTGATTGAGAGAGTGAGAGTGAGAATGGAGAAATGGATAGGCGACGAGCAGGGAGGTTTTAGGAAGGGAAGAGGATGTGTAGATCAGATTTTTACCCTGAATTGTGTTGTGGAGAAGTATCTGGAGAAGAAACAAAAGGTGTATGTTGCCTTTATGGACTTGGAGAAGGCCTATGACAGAGTGGATAGAGAAGGTTTGTGGAAAGTACTTAGAATATACGGAGTAGAGGGCAAGTTGCTGAAAGCAGTGAAGAGCATGTATGAGGGTACAAAGGCGGCAGTACGTGTGGAGAGTGAGCAGAGCGAGTTCTTTGACCTGAATGTTGGTTTGAAACAGGGGTGTGTGATGTCCCCGTGGTTGTTTACTGTATATATGGATGGAGTCATGAAAGAAATCCTATCAAGAGCAGTGGATGTTGGTGTATCGCTGAAAACGGAGGGAATTGAGTGGAAGCTACCTATATTGCTGTTTGCGGATGATACAGTTCTGATGAGTGATAATGAATGGGAGTTGCAGGGTCTGGTAAATGAGTTTGGAACAGTGTGCGAAAAACGGAATTTGAAGGTAAATACGGGGAAGAGCAAGGTTATGGTCTTCGAAAGGGGTGAAGTCACAGAGTGTGAGGTGAAGCTGAATGGTCAGGCTATGGAGATCGTCAACTCTTTTAAGTATCTGGGCAGTGTGTTGAGTAAAGATGGGAC
>JBAKBP010017882.1:0-47942 GCA_037953745.1 Lithodes maja
GTATGCATTATTATTCACGGCATTTATTAGTCTAGGTTGTTGTTGAGTTGCACAACCCTAGTAGGCCGTTTCGTTGATGAGGAAGTACTTCTTTTGCTGTTTGAGTTCCTACTATTGCGCAGTTATTATTCCCGTGCCAGTTAACCCTATATGTCTTTACAATTGTCATATCCTGTTCCTGCTTTATACTACAGTTCAAAATCCGATACGATCATCTTAACCTAGCATCAGACTTTCTTCAGAAGATTCCTGCTCGATGCTTTGGGACTTTCGTTCACTTTCTTTAGTATAGGAGTGACAGTTCATTATTGTTTAGAGTAACTTTAAATATACTTTCTTCTAGTTTGCATTAAATCATTGGAGTGATTTAATTAAGATCTCTATCTTTTCCTAGTATACCTTATTACCGTAATTGTATGTTGTTGTGATCAGGCTGTATCAGAGATAATCAGCCTGTAGTAGTAGTGCACTTATACTGAGTTATAGGATACCCCGTTATCGCAGATTTAACTCTGGAGGGTATAGGTGTTTTTGTGCGCCGGCATTATAAGTTCAGGGTTGGATCTAGTGTTACCGTTGTGGCTGTGTGCTTTCCTAGTCCAATGATTGAGAGCCCTTGTTTTATACGAGCCCCGGTCGTAACCCCGCTATCGCAGATTAACCCTGGATGGTATAGGTATTTTGTTCGCCGGCATATAAGTTCGAGGGTTTGGATCTAGCGTACCGTTGTTGCATAGTGCCCTATTACTAGTCCAATCATTGAGTGCCCTTGTTTTATTCGTAGTCCCGGTCGTAACATAACCCTTTCGAGAGATGAGGAAGACTTTCTTACTTTTATTCTGGCCATTAGTATACGATTTTATTTAGTTTAGGGAGGGATTGCCATGGCGAGCAGAGGGTTAATTGAGTTAGCCTGTACAACTTTGATTCGTAGGGGGCCTTCCAAAACTGAATAAAGTAGTGTTATATTTACCAAAATATAGTAAAACCACGCCTTCAAATTGTAAGATGGTTATTGTTCGGTAGAAAAAAGCTAGACTGTTGCTGTAAAATGTGTGGGTTTAAGGGGAGATTTGTATTTTAATATTTATCTTTTATTTTTGTTTATCTTGTAATTTAATTATTTAATATTTTCTTTAGTTTGTTCTCTTAAACACCCAGTAAGCTTTAAAAAATACCTTCACGACCTCCCTTCGAGATACATCTGTATTTTTCGGTAGAAAAATGCCAAGGCCGATTCTTCCTAAATTGCAGGTTCGCTATCGCTCGCCAGGAATAAAAACCCTATCGCGAGCCAGGAAAAGAATCTATACTTAAAGGCTACGAAAGGTCTAAAAACGCCAAACGAATCGGGCAAATTTCTTAAAACCTAAAAACTAATGGGGATACACATTAGGGAGAAGGAGCTCTCGAAAACGTCCCCTAAAGATTTCCAGTCCGTCATTAAATTAAATGTTATAATATTGCCCGTAAAGAGAACCAAACATATTTTGAACTATAAATCTTATGCATATCTCCGGCTAGAAAAACTATTTATTTTTCTGGGTCAGGCAAATACAAAATGAATACACATTGAAACCTTTATAGCTTGGTGCAAATAAATTGGAGTAGGCCTATATAGCATAAAAACAATCTAGCAACACATTCCATTCTCTCTCTCTGAATATTCCGTGGTACAATTGCCAGGTGTCGCCACACACCTATATACTGTATTGTCAAATAGAAAAAAACAAAACAAAAAAACAACATCAATGCCTACACCACAAACTATTTTGGATGGATACTTGTTTTTGCGCCACGATTCTGACACACAAGGTTGATATATTTCGGAAAGGTCATAAAGTCAGTTTGTTGGATCAAAATAATTGTCACAGGATTGTCAACTATGTTTTCATTACAGGTTAGCAGTCCGTATTATATTTTGTTCCGGTATGCGACTCTTTTATATACAGTATAACCACACGCACACCTATATGTATAAGTGTCTCTCTCTCTGTATGTATGTATGTATGTGTGTGGTGTGTGTGTGTGTGTGTATTTGTGTGTGTGTGTAATCTCCAGGTCCTTGGGAGTATGGTTATTAGACTTAACTGGGGTTCTGAAGGAGGTGACTGTGGTAGACTAGAGCACCTCCAGGGGGACTACACTATGTCTGGGCTTCTATTCCACAACCAGTATATCCTTCCTTCCACACATTATTCTTCCCTTTCAGACAACCAACTAAACAATCTCTACCATTACCCTATCCCTCGCACAAGATAGCCTCTATATATTGCGCATCTACAATATGTTGGTATATACTGTACAACTGGTTTATTATCAAAAGGAATCGTATTAGTGTTTGGGGATAGCGGAAGTATTATTAAAACATACCGCCAACCATTAGTTACGTGGTGCCCCCGGAGGCATTGGTCAGGTACAGGAGCCACTTTATATTTATATATATAATCCTTGCTTATAATTTGCTTTGATTTTGTTCGTGTCTACTGTCTACTTTTGAGAACATTGTACAAGGATTACAAACTTAACCCCTTCAGACTCATATGACGCAGAGGTTGCCAGATTAGCAATAAGAAACTGTTCTCTCACTCTTATAATTACCTCCAAAATTAGTTTTCTAACTCGGACAACTGCAGAGGTTGAAGTAACTAAACTAAAGGTTTGTAAATACCCCTGATGGTAATAAAGGCTATAACGTATCCCTAATAGGCTCAAAATTGCGTCATGTTTGAGAGGGTTAATGAGCAAATAGGACATTTCAACTTCCAAAGGTATATCATGCTCACATGGAAGACTTGGTATTATATTGTGTACACCGAAACACAGCGTTTATGTATTAACAGTACTTTCAATTTACAAACGCATTACACTTGCATGTATGAATGCATGACTTTTACTTATATTTCTTTGATTCCAAGTTTCCTTTTAAGTTGAACAAGTCTTCTGGTTGTAGTTGGAACAAAAGGAAAACAAATGACAATGGTTAATGCAGAAGTGTGGTAGGCGATCACTAATTAGGGAGATGCTCAAGGTTGGTCCAAAAAACATTAAAGTTAAATCAGGTGTTCATTGTACAGCAGGTGACTATTTTCATTTTGGTTTGGTGCGCCCCCATTTTCCATTATATATAATTATTTACCCTTTTAGATGATTTAGTTAAGCTTAGGTAGGGTATGTTGGTTGATATGGTTAATGGATATAATGCAAATAACTTTGTCCTTATAGAGGTAATTCCAAAGCTGAATATGATAGTTTCTTGTTAAGTCATCGCACTGAATAAAGGTTGCCGGTAATCATCTAAGGCGAATCTTTGTACCTGGATGACCTTTAAAAGTCAACCCCAGTGCCAATTATCCAGAGTTCTGCAACAACACAAACAGTAGTATGAAAACAATAAAAAACCGCACACATAATGGAAGTTTGGAAAAATACCTCCGACCCTACCAGACAATATATAGTGCACCTATAATATCTGGCCAAATTCGCCTCTATTATTTCAAATGTTGTCGATAATATTAAATAATCACATGTATTTCAAGATTAGATACAAAATCCATGAAAATACGAATATATATTAAGTATATAAAGTGTGTGTGTGTGCGTTCTTGAGTCAATGTGTTACCATGAGAGTGTTTGCAGTGGCAATGTACATATGCAAGGATATCGATCATCAGAGTCCATGAATAGATGAAAAGGAACGAGCAGTACAGTGCATACCAAAGGAGAAAACAAAATTTAGCCAAACTGTCGCAAAAAGAATGACAATCCCGCGTCAAACTAACTCGGCAAAACTGACGCGTTCTTTAAAGGGATAGTGGTTATGTTTGGGGGTCTATTTATTTATATATTCATTTATATATTCATTTATATATTCATTTATTTTTAGTTGACTCCCTAGACCTCCATCAAACTAAAAAAAAAATATCAAATTGTACATTTGTCGGTAGAAATATGTCCCTGCCGAAGGCTGGTTCCTCCACAATTACAGGCTCGCTATCGCGCGCCAGGAAACAAAATCGACACCTACAGGGCACGAAAGGTCTTAATAGTGACAAATAAACGGGGAGAAAGGCCTTAAAACCGACACACTATTGGGGCAAACGTCTTAAGATTTCAAAACTAATGGGGATAAGCATGAGGAAGAAAGGGGACCAGAAAAACGGCCCGTCTCCCTTTAATACCTTGCTAAACTACCAAACTGCAGTGTCAAAATTGTTCCCCAAAATAGTAATTTGGAAGTATTTTGATATATTTTTGTTTGTACTTTTTTTCTATTCCCCCCCCCCCTTTTGTTTTAGTTATAAACTTTCATGATGGGTGATGGCTCATTGAAACTCCAATATACTGTATATTATTCAATGCTATTATTACGTCAAAATCGGATATGTGCCGCCTGGCTTAGTATATAATATATATATATATATATATATATATATATATATATATTACTGTGAATTATGCTACTCTTACAAGAAGCAAGAAAGTCAAGCAAAAATTAAGTATTGAGCCGAAATGCAGGAAATGAGAGTGCAATTAAGAAGTTCTCAGGAAAGGAGTGCAAGTCCAATTATTGATATGGTGAAAGAATATAAAAAGAGGCTAGGAGAAGGCATTAGAGAGAAAGAGCGAGAGCTAAAGAGAGAGAATGGGGGGGGGGGCTAATGCATACTACAGTGAGAAGACTTAGAAGAATAAGAGAGACAAAGGAATAAGACATACAAGAAAAAGCTATCAGGAATAAACATTAAATAGCTGATACACGGAATATGAGCAGGGGAATATGTGGAGAATAAGAAAACCATTAGGAAAGAAACGAATACAATATTAACACGAAGGAAATAAATACACAATACGAAGAAGACTTAAGAGAAGAAGAGATGGGATAAAATACTAGGAATTTCAAGACAGCAAAAGTAAAATTATGTACACATATCAAAACCTAAATAAAATAGTGACTAAGTGGAGGTAACCCAGAAGAGAACACAAAGGAACATACAGGGGAACAAAAAACTAAACAAACAAAGCAAAAGGGCCAAAAGTAATCTTAATGCACTGGCCGGCAAGAAAAAAAGAAAGCGCCATTTTGAAGTTCAGGGAAAAGTGAGGGTGAAATGACGGGAAGAAAGTAAAATAAACTACTAATTGTGATAAAAGAGGGACGAGAGAGGAAGGAAGAGAACCGGATAATTACAATAAATATTTTGTGTACGAACGAAGACTATTACAAATATATATATTTATACAGTTATATACTTTAAAATGTTGTTAATGGTCTATGTAACCCTTTTTATGATAAATAATGCTGAAATATTACATATAAATAAGGTAATTGTTTAATAAACACAAATATTTGATATTTCATAGTATATGAAAACTAAGCTGCACATGTTATCAACTTCAATAATTGTTACATAATATGTTTGGTTAGCAACTGAAACTAAATACATACTTGTATTACATGGGAAAGTAGCTAATTATAAAATAACTTCATAACAATAAGCGAACTACATTTAATTTTAAAAACGTGTCACACTGTTCGGTACAGTACTTGAACCAAGTTATATTAATTTACTTTCAATCTACTGTTCTTTCCATTGACGATTTCCAACAGATACACAAATAGATACTGGTACATACGTCATAGCCTAATAGATAAACCCTTACCGATAACTCCAATGGCTTCAACAGATACACAAATTGATACCTACATAGCCTAATAGAGAAACTCTTCCAAATAGATACCTACATAGCTTAATAGATAAACCCTTACCCTTCCAGCAATCTCCAACAGATAGACAAAATAGATACCTACATAGCCTGATGGATAAACAGTTAACAATAGATACCTACATAACCTAATAGATAAACCCTTACTGTGCTAGCAACCTCCAACATATACACAAATAGATACATACGTAGCCTAATAGATAAACCCTCGCAACTAGATTACTACATAGCCTAATAGATAAACAGTTAAAAATAGATACCTACATAGCCTAATAGATAAACAGTTAAAAATAGATACCTACGTAGCCCAGTAGATATACCCTTACCCTTCCAGCAATCTCCAACAGATAGACAAAATAGATACCTACATAGCCTGATAGATAAACAGTTAAAAATAGTTACCTACATAGCCTAATCGATATACCCTTACCCTACCAGTGGCTCCATATATTGATGAGTAAAGCGGCCAGTGATCGAAGGGATGACGGGGCAGTAAGCCAGTACTAGTTTGATTTGGTCTTTTGATGTATATATGTATTTCATATTAACCTCGCTAGACTTCCATGAAGTTTTAAAAATAACGCCCATAGACTCTCCTTCAAAATTAAATTTTAAATTTTTCGGTAGAAAAATTTCCCATCCGAAGGGTTCCTCCTATAATTACAGGTTCGCTATCGCTCGCCAGGACAAAAACCGACACCTAAATGTCATGCAAGGTCAATATATTGACAAAGAAATGGATCGTAAGGTCTTAAAATCGCCAAACTAATGGGACAAATGTCTTTGATCTCAAAACAAATGGAATTAACCATGAGGGGAAAAAAAGCAACTACCTCCCCCTTAATGTTCCTCTAATGCACTGATAGTAGGTGATATAGGTTGATGAGACGATCCCCACAGAAAAATACACAGATAGACAATAAATAGATAGGTCTTAGCAGTCATAATCCGAGTTTCCCACATAAACCAAAGCTTCGTATCTATATTTGTGTTCTTTATACAGTAACATTTGTACATGTAAGCCTCACTAAACCGGCATATGCTCCTAGTTTACAAACCATAATCCGCTGAGCAGCTAGTATGGCTTTCTTAAGGTCGCTCTACTGGTGATCTTCTTTCATACCTTACTAACTCTTGGTCATCCTCCTTTCGGGACATCGGTGAGACCTTTTCTGTTGTACTAGACATATCGAAGGCCTTTGATAGAGTATGGCGCAAATATTTAATGTCTAAACTACCCTCCTTGGTTTCTATCCCTCCATCTGTGCCTTTATCTATAATTTCCTTTCCGGCTGTTCCATAGCTGCGGTTCTGGATGGCCATTGCTCACTTCCTCATTTTATCAACTCCAGTGTTCCTCAGGGCTCTGTCCTATTTCCTATTCTCTTTCAAATTTTCATAAATGATCTTCTCAACTGTACTTCAGTCCCATCTATTCATACGCAGACGACGACTACCTTACACTACTCAATTAGTTTTCCAGAACGCCCCAGCCAGCAATCACTCCACGACAAACGTAATGAAGCCATAACACACTTATCTTCTGATCTAACTACTATATCCAATTGGGGCAGATAAAACCATGTTAAAACCATGTTACTCCTTCAGACATTATGTTCCAATAAGTCCGAGGAGGCGGGAGCCCCGGGATCATTGCCACTGCCTCGCACTACACTCGCAACAACACTGCGGCCGTTAGAATTATCGGAGGAGGCTGAGGTTGCCACCAACGGTTTTATCGTAAGCTAACTTATCGGACTTACCGAGCTCATATGACGCAAAATCGCGTCATAAACTTATTGGAGAGGCATGGAGATAAGTCCATATGACGCAATCGCGTCATATGAGTTTTTGGTTATAAGTTCCATATGACGCGATCGCGTCATATATGTCGCAAGGAGTAGTTAATGCTTCCAAAATTCAAGTTTTTCAGACTACCATATCAAAGTTATCAGGAAAACTAATGTGAGGTTTAACAGGGCCTCGTGCAGTTTATATTGATCTGGAAAAAAAGGCACAATAGATTCGGTGCAACGTGGCAAG
This sequence comes from Lithodes maja, assembly GCA_037953745.1. NCBI lineage: Eukaryota > Metazoa > Arthropoda > Malacostraca > Decapoda > Lithodidae > Lithodes > Lithodes maja. The sequence goes on from JBAKBP010017882.1 coordinate 7,771, forward strand.
CTTTCTCCTAGTCCGTGGGATATTTGCAGTGATTCCTGATAGGTTTCCGGACAGCACGATGACGTAATTGTCATATTCTGGTTAATATTAAACTATATTCTTTCGTTTGCAATCTACCTTTGTTAGGACTCAAATCGGTAAATACTTTCTCAATAAACCCTCTTAGTAACACAGGTCATTCTTAAATTGAATATAATCGTCTAATTTTAGCCACAGTCAAAGGTAAAATGGCGTCATTGTGGTGAAGGGGTTAATGAGCAATATGTTATCAAGTGCAGTAAATTGCCTAGGTCAGGATTAAGCTAAGCTATTTGAAAGGTTATTGAACAATACATAGTTGGTGGATGATTGGCCTGAATATGTCTAAAGTTGATATCACACGAACGCTTTTTCCATTAAAATTTTACCTCTACACTGGTCTGGCAGCTTCTGAGGTTAAGGTTAAAACAATTTGTCATCTAAATTCATCTATCAGTCTAGTTTCCAATACCAGTGACAAATATTAAAGAAATGTTGCCAGAAAAAAAATATTGCCAGAATTTTTTATATCTTCAAATGTTGACTATAAAAGCTGTCGTGTGATACTTGTTTAACAAACAACACTTCCCAAACAACACTTTTTTTATGTCGATTTATTCGAAAATTGTGGCAAATGATGCGAAGAAATTTGTAATAATGAAGAGAACAGATGTGAGTGTTCATGTTTCTTTTATTAATATATGTGATAGGTCGATCAGGGGAATGCATATTATTCAGAAGGTTAGCAAGCATCGCTCTCAATTAATAGCGGAAACGGATATGCAAAGAACACATATACATACCTCTGCACTGAAAGTAAACTGGTTAAAATTAAATTAACAATTCTAACACGCAAATGACTTATTTGGAAACAGATCCTGAAAGAACGTTGTAGACGCATCGTTTTCCTTATTCTAAGTTTACCACGTTCAGTTTGTTTATATTATTAGTGTGTCCGTTTCTTGTGCCAGTACTGTGCAAGGCTCAATCACATTAACACCTACAGTACTAAACCTACTTACTCTCATGGTTATTTTATGATAATTTGTATTGTGCACATGCATCATTATTGTATTTATTTATTTTGTTTGTAAACTAAGCTTACCATCCTCATATCTGTACATCTCATGTTCATCCACTAAATTGTAAAATGAGTATTTTCAGCTCATGAGGCTGCCATTCTTTAATAAACCGTTTATTATTATTATTAGTATATCAGGCTGCTATTAATTTGGTATTTTGGATAATCTAAAATGATTTAATTCAGTTAAGGAAGGCCGAAACGTATATAGTACTTAAGAATTGCTCCTTGGTGCTCGCTCCTGTATTAGCAAAATTTTTCAGTCTGTGTACTCATACCTCATGCTTCCAGTACCCTGGAAAGAAGCAAACATCCATCCAGTTCCTAAAAAAGGTGCCTCTTCAGATCCATCAAACTACAGACCAATAGCTATAACCTCCACTCTTGGTAAAGTCTTTGAAATTATATTAAATAATCACATAATTAAGCATCTTGAGAATAATACATTAATCAGTGATAGGCAATATGGTCTTAGACGATGTCGATCAACTGCAGACATGTTTTGCTTTCTTACGCATCAAATCAACCAAGCTACAGACTAACATGGTGAAACACATACAATAGCACTGGATATATCAAAGGTATTTGATGAGTCTGGCATCAATCCTTATTGTCGAAGATGTCGCACTACGGCCTTGCATCATTAGTTCCACTAATTTCTTCCTATCTTCATAACAGAAAAATACGTGTAATGGTAGATGGCCTTTATTCTCAATTTCACTCAATAAATGCTGGTGTTCCCCAGGGATCAGTTTTGGCCCCAACTCTGTTCCTCATTCATATCAATTATCTCATATCTACCACTCATAATCCAATACATTCCTACGCAGATGACTACACTCCACAGTTCCTTCACATTTACCAATTCTTTCACCCAACCCGATCTTATAAATTCAAAAATAAACTCTGCAATTTCTCTGAACCAGGACCTTTCTAGAATTAATTAATGGACAAAAGAATCTAGTTTCCTTTAATGCACAGAAAACCAAGTACATTCAATTTTCTAATAGACAGAATCTCCGACTCCCATATATTTGTTAATGATGTAAATATTCCCGCTTCCCCTAGTATTGACATTCTCGGTGTAACATTAACTACTAACTTGAGCTAGACACATTATGTTAGAAGCATTGCTAAGAATGCCTCTAAAAAACTGGGACTCCTGTACAGAGTTTAAGAATTCTTCACTGACGAGCAGTTGGCCGTAATATATAAGTCATGTGCGTTCTCAGATGGATTACTGTTCACCTCTGCGGAGTGGAAGTAGAGTGGTTGCATTGAGGCAGTTGGACAAAATTCAAAATAAAGCTATTAGATTAATCAATAACCCTGCAATCACACAGGACCTTCCTACATTATCCATACGAAGAAACGTTGCATCCCTTACATTATTCTACAGATATTTTCACGGTAATTGTTCCGAGGAACTTGCTTCAATTGTGCTGCCGCCTCTCCACATCTTTCCCCGTAGAACTAGGGCAGCTGAGAGCGCCCATGAATTTACACTTTCTCCTCCACAATGCAGAACTTCTGCTTATCAAAATTCATTTATCCCTAGAACTACTACTCTTTGGAATTCACTTCCCTCGAGTTGCTTTTCACAAACTTACAATCTACAAAAGTTTAAATCCAGTTGTTACAAACATTTTATGAATGGAGGATGCCTTTAGGCACATGGACCTTTTTGTTTTATCTGTTTTTCCTTCATCCGTTCATTGTCTCTTGAAAAAAAAAAAAAAAACTAGTTTACACGCTAGTACTCTTAAGGACAAGACTATTTACTTAGGGTTAAGGATATTTGGTTTGTTTTTTAATTAAACAGATTTGTGCATTATGCACAGTCTGTTAAATCGCTTTTATTATACAGCCCAAAGCTACATTGATTTTTTTTTTTTGTTTTTTTTTTTTTTTTCTGTATATAGCCTACTCGGACTCTTGTAACATGAAATCAGGACTTGGTTATTAACCCATTCAGTACTGGTGACGTCCATTTCAATATATTCTGACAACTATAAGACAATTTCATTCAGTTTAGGAACGACGTCTAATTATGAAAAGGCTACAGACTATTTCAATTAATCCTTTTAGCTACCATATATCCTTCCTTTTATCGTCTATATATAGCCGAAATAATATGACTAATATGTCGCCGGTACATAAGGGGTTAAGCATTACGTCAGATAAGTAATGGCTAGTGCAAAATACCAGTTTAAGGGAGCCCACCTTGCTTTTTTCTCTTTCTCTCCCTCTCTCTCTCTCTTTGGCTTGTATCTATTCGGCCCCATTCAGCCTACTGTTTTAAGACGTTAACCCCCATCCAGGTGTCAATATTTTCCTGGCGAGCGGTAGCGAGCCAGCAAATATATATTTGTTTTGACAGCAAGCTAAATTTGTACATTTTTCGACAAACATTTCTCCGGCGAAGCCGGATTTCTCCATACAATGCTGGCTCGCTATCGCTCGCCAAGAAGAAATCGACACCTGGATGGGGATAAAAGTCTTAAAACAGTTGGCTGAATGGGGCAGAGTGGATACAAGCCAGGGAAGAGGGAAAAGTAGGGAAAGATAAAAACAAAAGCCAGTGACCCCCCCTTAACGATCCTTCATATACAACATGAGGTGAACTTCTTATTGGTAGTAGCCCTGGAGTAATCAACCCTTTCTGTACCAGCGACGTATTTAAATTTTAATCTAGCTATATTTAGATGATTTTTTGCAGCTTAGGAAGGATCTGTGGTTGCTAAAAGGGTTGATTTATATATTTAGAAGCTATACAATTACTAGAGATCCCTCCTAAACTGAATGAAATCGATTAGTAGTAGCCAAAATATAATAATAAACGCCGTCGCTGGTACAGAAGGGATTAACGGCAGATACGCCCACCCACATCATACTTCCGCCCATCCAATCAAGTCCCGCTTCACTTGGTAATGTGAGGAAGAGGTCGGGTAGGCAGGCGCGCACAGAGGATAATATGCATGGCGTAGTCGCAGGATGCTTATGGAATAAATTTTCAATAAATATTTAAAGTGTTATACAGACCAGACATTCAAATATCGCTTTGATAAATATCTTGCCATGATCCCCAGACTGACTGCGTTTGTGCCCGTGTAATGTGACCATTTCAGTATCTTACATAGTACTATCATTTTGTTTTCTGTCTAGTCTTTATTGAACTTTGATGCCCTTTAGTTGATGTCTGTAGCATTTGTTTTGTTTACAAGCAGCCTAGTAAGGAACGTTAGCGTTGTTGTATAGCCTAGACAAAGAGAAAAACTCTGTATCGTATACTGAAAGGGTAAATAATGTTGCAATAAACTATGTGGTGAAGAAAATAGTTTTGTTTCCTGTTAATCCCCAAGGAAAAATACAAATCCGAACCAACAAACCGGGGGAGAAAATTCATAGTCACATTTCAAACCGACCCATCAAACTGACTCGTGGCAAAAATATCAACTCGGTGTGTCAAACTTTACAACACAGAAATGGTCCAAACAAAGTATGTGGCTCCCTGTGTGTTGTTCTTCCGTTGTCAGTCTGCATTGTGTGTGGTGGTTTATGCCGATATCACATAGACTATATTTTTACCTTGCATTGAGGTTGAGTGATTTCCCGTATGCATGAGATAATTGCAGTCTGATTGCTATTACGTTTTCGTATATTATTTTATGGAATTTTAGATTGCATAATATTGTTCACCAGTCTCCACTCTATCGTCTACATTGCTCTGGTATCTTATGAGGTAAATGTTTTTAACTTCGTCTGTCCACTACATTAATCCACCTTCAGTTTATGTTCCGATATCAGTGCAGAAAATCCCAGATTTTTTCCTGATTTTTTTTTTAACCAACGATATTGAAGATAAATGGTGTAGTGTGATACCCTAATTTGAACACCACCACAACAGGAATATTCGGCAGAGGTTCAATACAGAGGTAAAAGAGCTCAACTACGTATCTAGAGGACGAGAGTTCCATTCCACTAAAAACAGTTCCGGTTTTTGAAGATTCTTGAATGAAAATTCAGGACAGGGCTTACGGGCAATCTGTAATGACAAATTTTAGCATAATGTTTGTAGTGTAAACTGTACTGCTTTAGCTCGAATCAGGATACAATATAACAATTTCCAGGTCTGCTAAAGAGTTCCAGGTCTGCTAAAGAGTTCCGGCTCAGCAAATTATGCCGTGGTATCTGCATTTAAATTTATGGTAAATTTGTATTATATGGCAATAAATCATAAATCTGAATTTGAATTAATGTAAAATTATTTTGTTTTATATATTTATCAATCAGGCCTACTAGATATGAGGGTTTTGACAAAACGACGACGGTATAAATAATTGTGCTACCATCAAGCACGCCAAACATAATGTCTCGGTATGTGTGGCTGAGAAACCATAACAGTTTTTATGGGATTTATAGGCTACAATAGTTTATCATAATTATCGAGCGTGTCACGTTTTCGTGTGTTTATACTTCGTCTCCACTGGATTATTCTTCCTTAGAATATATGGGTAAAATATTTAGAGTGAAAAGACAATGTCTGCATCAGGATTTTGCTCTTACGTATTTATACCTTTCTTTTTTCGTCAATTGAAAATTACATTACATTAGTTATGTTTGGTTTTGGTAAGCTTTGTAAGCTTATTCGGATTAGGCAATCTAAGTTAAGTTAGGTAAGCGACGTTATGTTAAGCTTATTAGGGTTAATTCAGTAAAGAGTGCTTGGAGCAAGAAGTAAATAGGAACATCGAAAAAGTCTCACTAAAACTATTGGATAAAACTGTAAATATTGTTATTTTTAGTCAATCATGATCACCAAAGTTCCATTGAATACTTTTGGAAAATTGCAAAATCTAGAAGTTTCTGAAAAAAACTGGTTCGGAAGTTGAACACAACAGTATAGATAGGATGTAATTTATCACGTTTAGATTAGTAGTTGAATGTGGCTGTACTAACTTAAGTTTCAATTTTTGGAGACTCATTTTTAGATATTAATTGTATTCTTTGCTGGCTCTTAATGCACTGAACGAAAGGTGGATCCATTAGATTTATTTCGTGTGAACTAGGATTAAAGTCTACAGTAAGCACTTGGAGATGTTTTAATGCAGCACTGCAGTGTGTTTATGCAAATGACAAGGATATCGACGTTTGGATTAATTCACTTGAAATGGTAATGAGATGTTAGTTACTCCTGTGCCTCTGTTTGTACATTTATTATAATAGATCGAATTAAGGAAATTTAGCAAAGTTTGAACAGTATTTTGTGTTTCATTTAATACCTAAATACTGTAGTTGCCATTACGTTTTGGTTAAGGCTATTATCACAAGAGAGTTTCTATCATTACTTTTGGTTAAGCTATTATCACAGGAGTTTCTATCATTACTTTTGGTTAAGCTATTATCACAGGAGTTTCTATCATTACTTTTGGTTAAGCTATTATCACAGGAGTTTCTATCATTACTTTTGGTTAAAGCTATTATCACAGTTTCTATCATTACTTTTGGTTAAAGCTATTATCACAGTTTCTATCATTACTTTTGGTTAAAGCTATTATCACAGGAGTTTCTATCATTACTTTTGGTTAAAGCTATAATCAGTTTCTATAATTACTTTTGGTTAAAGCTATTATCACCGTTTCTATCATTACTTTTGGTTAAAGCTATTATCGCAGGAGAGTTTCTATCATTCTATCTATCTATTGCCTGACGCCGTGATCCCCGAAGGGGTGGCCACGAACGAACCGCCCCCATGCACCTCTGTCCCCAGTCAGTCGACGCCCCTCCCCCCAACCAGCACCGCCTTCATTCATGTAGTTCCTCACTCCATCCTTCCACCTCATATTCGGTCTACCTCTCCCCCTCTGTCCCTCCACCTCGCTCTCGTACACCCTCTTAGTCATTCTCTCGCTTTCCATACGTTCCATATGGCCGAACCATCTCAAGTTGTTCCTTTTCACACTTTCCAGAACATCTACCTCCACACCTCCTCCTTACTTCCTCATTAGTCTGTCTATCCCTCCATGTAATTCCGCACGCACTCCTTAAGTAATTCATTTCCACTGCTCTCACTTTTGGTCTGAGTCTCTCAACCAACGTCCATGCTTCGCTTCCGTAAGTCAGTGTCGGGATTACCACACTGTCATGCAAGGACTTCTTCACTTCCATACTGACCACCCTATTTCTTGTTACTGCTTTTAGCGTTCCTACAACCCTCTTCCCCTGTTGTACCCTCTCCCGCACCTCTTCATCCATAGTCCCATCTTTACTCAACACACTGCCCAGATACTTAAAAGAGTTGACGATCTCCATAGCCTGACCGTTCAGCTTCACCTCACACTCTGTGACTTCACCCCTTTCGAAGACCATAACCTTGCTCTTCCCCGTATTTACCTTCAAATTCCGTTTTTCGCACACTGTTCCAAACTCATTTACCAGACCCTGCAACTCCCATTCATTATCACTCATTAGAACTGTATCATCCGCAAACAGCAGTATAGGTAGCTTCCACTCAATTCCCTCCCTTTTCAGCGATACACCAACATCCACTGCTCTTGATAGTATTTCTTTCATAACTCCATCCATATATACAGTAAACAACCACGGGGACATCACACACCCCTGTTTCAAACCAACATTCAGGTCAAAGAACTCGCTCTGCTCACTCTCCACACGTACTGCCGCCTTTGCACCCTCTTACATGCTTTTCACTGCTTTCAGCAACTTGCCCTCTACTCCGTATAAGTACTTTCCACAAACCTTCTCTATCCACTCTGTCATAGGCCTTCTCCAAGTCCATAAAGGCAACATACACCTTTTGTTTCTTCTCCAGATACTTCTCCACAACACAATTCAGGGTAAAAATCTGATCTACACATCCTCTTCCCTTCCTAAAGCCTCCCTGCTCGTCGCCTATCCATTTCTCCGTTCTCACTCTCACTCTCTCAATCACTACCCTACTGTATACCTTCCCTACTACGCTTAGAAGACATATTCCTCGGTGGTTACCACACACTCCTCTTTCCCCTTTGCCCTTATATAGGGGGACTATTATGCCAGTCTTCCAGTCATCGGGTGCACTCCCCTTCTCCCATGCTAGTTTGCACATTTTCCATACCCATTCTATCACTATCTCACCACCATACCTCAACATTTCCCCACACACTCCATCTGTTCCTGGTGCTTTCCCCAACTTCACTCTTTTCATGGCTTCCCACACTTCTGACCTCCTGATCCCCACCTCCTCCTCCACTACTTCTCTTCTTCTCCCTCCCATACCATATCCAGCTATGTTTGCTGGCTCTTCATTCCTTTCATTTAGCAACTCACTGAAGTACTCCCATCTTTCGACTCTCTTGCTTCTCGGCTAGCATTCTCCCATTCTTATCTTTCACACCCTTACTGTTTCCCTTGCTACCTTCCCTAACTTTCTTGACTTCTTTCCAGAACAGTTTCTTACTCTCCCTCCATTTTACACTCAGATTTCTTCCAAATTCCTCATCTACTCTTCTTACTTTCCTTCACTACTCTCTTCACCACCCTCTTACTCTCCACGTACCTCGCTCGTTTCTGTCTCTCGGAATCTTCATTCCCTCTACTACCCAACCACTCTCTATATGCTTTCTTCTTTTCTTCCACAGCTATTCTTACCTCTTCTGTCCACCATGCTGTACCTTTCACTCCCCTCCCTCTTCTCCTCACTCCACACACCTCCTCACATGCTGCACAGATCTCATCCTTAAACACCTTGCTCATCTCCTCCACTTCCTCCATAACTTCCAGGTCGAACCCACCTAGTCGTCTTTCCACTGCTCTCCTGTACTCCTCCCTGACTTCCTCCTCCTGCAACCTCTCCACCCTCCTCACCATTCCACCCTCCTCTCGCCTCCCTCCCGCTCTCCTCACCCACTTCTTTTGTATCCTAACCTTAGCTACCACTACATAATGATCAGACAGACCCCCTCCAATACCCCTATACACCCTAGCATCCATCACAGATTTCTTCATTCGTTCATCCACACATACATAATCAATCAATGACTTTTGTTCCACCACTGTCTTATCCTTCATCGTCAACATCCTATTATTTCTATCATTACTTTTGGTTAAAGCTATTATCACAGGAGTTTCTATCATTACTTTTGGTTAAAGTTATCACAGGAGAGTTTCTATCATTACTTTTGGTTAAAGCTATTATCACAGTTTCTATCATTACTTTTCGATGGTCGACCATATTCCGGTAACACTTCTAGAATATTTTGCACTTGTTTCGGAAAGTAAGCTGAAATCGTGACTCCTTACATCTATAACCCCCTTAACTGGCTGTAGAAGCGTCTTACTTGTTTGCTTGCAGAGTAGAGCCTTGAGACCAATGGCCGAATTCTTCATTTGTTATCATACTCAGAATTTCCATATGACTCATGACTCCTTATGACTCCAACATTTCCTTAAAAGGAGGGGGGGGGGTTGTATTTTCTGTGTCCCTTCTTCCTCATGTTTAGCCCCATTAGGTTTCGGGTTTTAAGACGTTCGGCCCATTAGTTTGGCGATTTAATGACCTTTTGCCCCATTTCTTTGTCAACATTAAGACTTTCGCGTCATTTAAGTGTTGATTTTTTTTACTGGCGAGCTGTAGCGAGCATGTGTTTATGGAGAGACCGGCCTTCGACCAGGAAATTTTTCTATCGAAAAATATACAAATATATCTACAAGGGGGATCTTAGGGATGTTTTATAAAGTTTTATGGAGGTCTAGGGAGGAAACAACCAAAGATAAATAAATAAATAAAAAAATAGATGAAAACATCGACAAAAATAAACCCTTCCCGCTTAATAAAATCATTCCTTTACTGCCCTTTTCACTCTTTCTCAATATGTGCCTCCCATTTGTCTTTCCACTCGCCCCAGTCACACACTATCCACCGTGACAAGATTCCAACAACAACATCAACACTGGAGCCTGTACGTGACAAGATTATGCCTCTAACTGTGGATGGTTTGGTGGGTGGGAGGTGGGGGGAAGCTTTTACCTTTCTTCATCCCATCCTCACTGAGAAAACTCGATCATAATTTGAGTATTTCATATCCCAATTTCCTTTATTCATTGCATGAACAGTAGTTAAGTGCTTGTTTAACCTCCACATAGTTCTGTAGTTGCCGTGCATGTTATTTTATTGCTTTTCTGACTGATAAACATTGTTTACATTTGTTATCCTAGCTTGTAGCAGACGACGCACGCGCACCTCTAATCGACCTAGCTTTGTATTTTCTTATTAACTCTAGTAGTTATCGTATTCAGTATCCTACTGTAGCTATATATATCTGTAATTTTAGTTGTTGCCTGCATGATCTTGTACTGTAGTAACCTTTGACTGATAACTTTGTTTATCTAAATATAATCCTGCTTGACTAGCCTACAGTGACACCAGCGCCATCTGTTGATACAGTATATTAACCCCTTGTGTGCAGTTACACTTTATTTTTATATAATCTCTATTTGGTGAATTGTATATTTAGTTACATATTCTATTATATACTGTATATATATATATATATATATATATATATATATATATATATATATATATATATATTTGTTTTGCTTTTTTAGGTAGGTTATCACCCCTGGTAGCCTACTTCTGCATATTTCATACTTTTTTGTTTTTGGTTATTTTTGTTTTAGGTTAGTCTAGGCTATCATCCCTGGTGGCCCATTTCTGCGTACGGTACTTCAATTTTTAAATTTTCAGTTAGGCTATCACCGCTGGTGGCCTATTTCTGCGTACCGGTATTTCATAATTTTTGTTTTCGGTTATTTTTTTTTTCGGTTAGTCTAGGCTATCATCCCTGGTGGCCAATTTCTGCGTACTTCAATTTTTAAATTTTCAGTTAAGCTATCACCGCTGGTGGCCTATTTCTGCGTACCGGTAGTTCATAATTTTTTTTTTTCGGTTAGGATAGGCTATAACCCCTGGTGGCCTATTTCTGTTTAAATAAACATAAAATTGTTTTCGGTTCGGCTAGCACTGCGTATTCAAATTTAATTTTGTTTTGTTTTAATTTTTGGTTAGGCTATCACCGCTGATAACCTATTTGTGTGTATTTCAACATTTTTGTTTTCGGTTAGGCCTATTTAAGTAAGTGAAGCGACCTGAAGGGAGTGAAGTGTTTTTAAAGTGACTTTAGTGTTTTTAAAGTGAGTTAAGTGTTTTTAAGTGAGTGAAGTGAACTGAAGAAAGTGATCGTCACCATGCCTCGTGCCTGTACGAACTGCGCCGGTAGGTTTGGTGCTTCCATGTTTGCTCCTGCCGATCCACAAGTCTGCCGACTCTGCCAGCAACGAGAGGATTTGACAGCAAAATTGGATGAAGCCCTCAACAAGATCAACGCCCTCACCAGGAAGCTGGAATCACTCCAAGAGTTTGTAACACTCAACGTTGGAGTATCACTAACGCAAATTGTTTCAACTCCAACATCCACCACCGCCCCAACGTCATCTGCCAACAATCCAACACCTGCAGTAGACACTGCAGCAGATGCTTCTGACGAACCTGAGCCGACATCAAACCAGGACAGCCGCCCTGTTCACCTTAGTCTCTCCCCAACTCCTCGTGCAAGAAGCCTGCTAGCACGAACAGTACCAACCCCTCGCCCCCGTTCTAACCACTCCTCTCCCCGACCTGTACGTAGAGTCCCGCCACCACAGGTTTCCGGATTTACACCAGTGAGGAACGGTGCACGGCCAACTCAGAAAAGGTCTCATCTACCAGTCACAATGTCAAACAGATTTGAGATATTGGTAGAGATGGAAGACGAACCAGAAGAGACCAGGCTCGTTGGGGATTCCATCCTACGAGGACAGGTCGAAGAGTTCTGCGACAGAGTCCCAAATCAACGGAAAAGATTTTGCATCCCAGGAGCTGGACTGGACGACATTGTGGAAGCCTTCGAAGATACCACAAAGGATGCAAATGAAAATACCCTTTTTGTCATCCATGCTGGTTCAAATGACGTCATGCGCACCAGATCCGAAGAGTTGATGGAGAAATATCGCAAGATGATCCAGCACTACAAAAACAAGTCAAGGAATATCATCATCTCAGGCATTCTCCCCAAGATCGACGCACCTGACAAATTCTACGACAAGGCCTTCAGCACAAATAGCCGACTAAAACATTTGTGTCTGAGGGAAGAAGTTGAATTCATCAACCTCTGGGACAACTTCTACAACCAGCCTACTCTGTTCCGCAAGGATGGCACTCATCTAAACCCCGTGGGTTCAGCACGCATGGGTCGTCTCCTACACGAAGCAGTCCGCAGCCATGGATCAAAAAACGCCATCCGAGAAGAAGCAGCAGTGACATAAATCATCCAACGCCAAGAAAAACACAGAGGCAACCGAGGACCACCAGCGATAAGGACCGGAGACAGCGAGGACCGAGGACAGCCATGAACATAAATGTAGATCCGACAAGAACCAAAAACATTATTAAAGCGCGTTCCGTGAGTTCTAAAATAACAAATTTAAAAGGTTTTCTATGCAAACGCTCTTAGCATACGCAATAAATTTTCAGATTTAGAGGAGCTAGTGTTTACAGAAAATTATGATGTGATTGGCATAACAGAATCTTGGCTCAATACAGAAGATAGACTTTTTAGCAGAGTATTCACTTCCCGGTTATGTAATGTTTGAGAAAAGCCGAATAAATCGAAATGGAGGTGGCGTTTTACTTTATATCAAAGAAAGTCTTAACCCTACCCTCTTGTCAAAACCTCAAATTGTGAACGTCGACGCATCTTTTGTGCTAATAAAGAATAATAAAGGTACCAAAATAATACTTGCATTAATATACAGACCTCCAGCTCAATCAGTGCAAACTGACAGAGAAATTTACGAACAAATTGCAGATGTAAGTAACTCACAAGATACCGTAATTTTTGGTGACTTTAATTTACCTGTGACCAAGTGGGGCGATACTCTTACTTCACACTCCGGACATGACTTGTATACGAACTTGCAAGAGATTTCGCTTTATCAATTTGTTGGAACGCCGACCCGTGGTAATAACGTTCTTGACATTGTACTTGCAACAAAAGAAGAATTAATAGAGAATTTGAATGTTGGTGATGAATTCAGTAACAGCGACCATCATACGATAACTTTCACTTTAAAGTTTACTAGTAACGAACCAAATAGTAGCATCGAAAAAGTCCCTAATTTCAAGAAAACAAACTTCCATAAACTTAGAGCTATGTTTAAAGAAACTGACTGGAGCTTTTTAATTCACAATAACGACATAAATACATCTTGGAAGTTATTCGAAGCCACTTACCTAAAAGCAGTGCAAGACTGCATACCATCGAAAACTCGGCGTCCAGGCCATAATAATAAACCCAAATGGTGGAATAAAGATATTTCAAACTGCCTGCTTGCTAAAAAATTTGCTAATGATAGATTAAAATCCTCACAAAATGACGAAGAACGGCTGAAATTTGTAGAGCTACGACGCAAAGCCAAAAAGTTAATTAAGCAAAGTAAAAAGACCTTAGAGTTACATATTGCGAATCAAAGTAAAACAAACCCGAAAGAATTCTATAGTTATATCAGAAAGAAAAAAGTAGTTACTTCAACTGTTGGACCGTTAGTCGATGAAAATGGAGAATACACCAAAGACGAAGAACAAATGAGTGATGCCCTCAATACCTTCTTTGCATCAGTTTTTACAACAGAAGACCTCAGTGATATCCCTACACCATCGCCGATTCAGATTGATAATTCAGATGTTTTAAGCAATATCACCGTTACAGAGAGAGAAATATTGAATTGTTTAGATAAACTCAAGGTAAATAAAACGCCTGGACCTGATACAATCTCGCCTAGAGTTCTAAAGGAAGCTAAGGATGAGCTCTCTAAACCACTGACATTACTATTCAATAAATCCTTGCAGTCTGGAACTATGCCCGATCAGTGGAAGCTAGCCAACGTAACACCGATATTCAAAAAAGGCAGCAAATCCCTATCCAGTAACTATCGTCCAATTAGCTTAACCTCAGTTGTATGTAAAATGCTAGAAACGGTCATACGAGACAGACTCGTAAATCACTTAGAGGAAAATAACATACTTAAAGATACTCAACACGGCTTTCGTAAAAAACGTTCCTGTTTAACAAACCTCTTAGACTTCTTCCACGATATCCTCAACCTCTACGATGAGAGTAAAGCTGTAGATATTATATACCTTGATTTTCAAAAGGCCTTTGACAAAGTTCCCCACAAACGTTTACTGCTAAAACTAAAAGCGCATGGAATACAAGACGGTGTGTTGAAATGGATAGAAAATTGGCTCAGCGACAGAAAGCAAAGAGTAGTCATAAACGGTAAGGCATCAAAATGGACCAATGTAAGTAGCGGGGTACCCCAGGGATCGGTACTAGGACCAATTCTCTTTCTAATTTACATCAACGACATAGATGAGGGTCTCACCTGTACAATCTCAAAATTTGCTGACGATACAAAAATTGCAAATAGCGTACTCTCAAAAGAACAAGTTGACGATATGCAACACAATCTAGATAAATTGTCATGTTGGGCCCAAATTTGGCAAATGAGTTTCAATGCGGATAAATGTAAAGTACTACATATCGGATACCTAAATGAGAAAGCAAACTATTCGATGAATGGCACTCAGCTTAAGAATGTAAACAGAGAAACCGATCTGGGAGTAACAATATCGAGTAACCTAAAACCGAGTCAACAATGTTCAGAAGTTGTTAAGAAGGCAAACAAAATAATTGGCTTTATAGGCAGGTCATTTGAACATAAATCCAAAGAAGTTATCCTAACCCTTTACAATTCCTTAGTCCGCCCTCTTCTGGAATACTCTGCGTTCAATCCTGGTGCCCTTATTACCAAAAAGATATAAACAAGCTAGAACGAGTTCAACGTAGAGTTACCAAAATGATACCTAGCCTAAAGAACAAACCATACGAAGAGCGTCTTAGAGAATTAAATCTATTTCCTTTAACCCAGCGCAGATTAAGAGGCGACTTAATTCAAGTGTTCAAAATCATCAAAGGCATCGACAATATGAACTGTAGTAAGTACTTCACTATCGACCAATCTAATTACACGCGGGGAAACGGTTGCAAAATTATTGGTAAATCTTTTAACTCTCACGAATCTAAGAATTTCTTCTTCAATCGAGTTGTCAACTTGTGGAATGGGCTTCCCCGAAACGTTATAGACTGCATCACCGTTGATTCATTTAAACTCCGCCTAGACAAATATCTCGCATCAAACCCGCGACTGACTGCGTTTGTAAATGAATAACTTTATTTTATCCCCCCCTCAGTTACTAACCCATCTGTCCCCTACTAACTTCCTAATCCTGCCACGGACATTAGTTCCAGGGCAGTAATTCCCTTTCCAATGTTCCCTTACCCACTCTAAACCACTGTTTGGACACTTGATCCTCAGTGTTTTGGAGGACAAGCAACCTAGAAGGGTCACTGGATCTGTTGTTGCTTGATTTCCTTTGTACTCCTTTGTAATACATATTCCTTAAACATTTTCGGGCCCAGGATTGGTAGCAGTATTACTATATTATTACCGTAATGTATACGGTTACAACAAACATTCAAACACATTTACATTTCTAGTAATATACGGTGTTATCATCGTAATGAAGATCTATATTTACATTTATGAAACCGTAATATTTAATAAGGTTTTTGATACCAGTAGATTGTTTCTCTACTGCTATGTTTATGATGGTTTTGTTTTTGTTCCCTATGTGCCATGATTCATATCCCTCTTTATCTTCCCGTCTATAATATTTCAATAATTACAATTCCTCCCAACAAAGTCCTGATTAACTCTTTTTTTTTTCAATCCATCACTCCCTTTAGCTGTCCCTCGCTACAGTTCTTACCTTCAAGCTCCTAACTAACTTCCTTCCTCTTATCCCTGCCTCACTGCAATTCCTTCTTATATATTTTCCTTTCTATCATTATTCCTCCCTTCCATCCAATATCTTCCTTTTATATTTGCCTACCTACCCTACTTCCTCCCTTCCATCCAATTCCTTCCTTTATATTTACCTTCCTACTTTTCTTCCATCCAATTCCTTTCTCTTATATTTACCTTCCTACCCGGCTTTCTCCCTGCCATCATCACTACCCGTCATTCTTCCCTTCATCATACAGTACCTCTGGGCCGAGTGTTCCCTGCCGTGCCCTCCCTCCACCGTGACAAGACTCTGGGAAAAAGACACCAACACCCTGGAGTGTGGTATGTGACCGGTTGATTGCTCTTACTTGGGTTAGGAGGGTGGAAGTGGGAAGGAGTTGTGGTAAAGTAGACTGCTTTAGACAGACGACTGAACAATTTGAAACAATAACTGCAAAGCACTTAGTCTGTTTGAGCGATTTTTGTTTCTTCCTAGCCCTTCCTCTAAACACATTCCCTTCTTTTAAGTGTGTATGTGTGTGTGTGTGTGTGTGTGTGTGTGTTGGGAGGGGGGGGGGATTCTGGACCCCCTTCTCGCTCATGTTTACCGCCATTGGTTTGGAAAATATATGAAGTTTGCCTCAGTTGCTTGGCTATTTTAAGATCTTTCGCCCCATTTCTATATTAATTTTAACATGCTTCACCCCTTACATACATCCTTCCTTCAAACAGAGGTTTGGGGTGACGATTCCTGGCCAAACTATATTGAACAGAGTAATTAAACTCAATGGGAACCCTCTAGCCTTATTCTCCCCGGTCGTGCTCTCTATCCACCGTGACCAGACTCTCAGACTCAACACCCTGGAGTCTGTACGTGACCTAGTTATGTCTGTACAGTCGCGCTAATAAGTGATGTGCACCAAGTATGTTTTGATCAATAATTAATATCCGCAATATCTAATCTTCTTTTCTTCATATCGAGTTAAATATACAAAAATGTTCCCACATTTACCCACCCTATTCAACATCTGACAGACATTACTACAGGAGAGAGGAAACCAAACGTAATGACAGCTGGGACATGACTTATTAGCGCGACCGTACCTGGGGATGGTGGGCTGTGGAATAGGTTCTGATAAGAGTTGGAACTTTGAAATAATCGGACACATTACATTGTTCTATTTACATTGTTGAATTATGAAAGTGTATATTTTGTTTTGGCTCCCATCTCTACCCATCTTTATATATCCTTCAATTTAATATCTCCCTTACTACTTTCTTCAATCTCCCTTCCTTCTAATTGCCCCATTATCTTCCCTTCGCCCTACCGCTTGCATCAGTCTGCTCTCACTCACTCACTCACCCTCCACCGTGACAATTAAGACTCAAGACAACAACATCCGCACCCTGGAGTGTGAACGTGACCAGGTTAAAGGGAGATTGGGCGTATTATTTTCCTTATTGTTTTATATTTATATTATGTTTGTGTTTTTTCCCTAGACCTCCATTAAGCTGTAATAAACATCCCCTAGAGCCCCCCCCCCCCCCCCCTTCAAGATAAATGTGTCTATTTTTTGGTAGAAATGTGTCCCGGCCAAAGGCCGGGCGAGCTATCACTCGCCAGGAAAAAATCGACACCCAAATGGCACGAAAGGTCTTAATATTTACAAAGAAATGGGGCGTATAGTCTTAAAATAGCCAAACTAATGAGCTGAACATCTGGTAAATCTACAGTTATACTACCCCTCCCCCACTACCCTCCACCACCTCCCCCATTCAAAACACGCCTTTTAGCGTGTTTTGGGATGGTTCAGCAGACGCGGAAACTAGAAAAAAACTTATTTTGAGAAAAAAATTATCACCAACCAGATAAGAGTTTTTCAGGTAATTTGTTGTTGTTTTTAATTTTTTCTTTGATATACAGTGTTGTTTAATACCGAGGACCGTCGCATTTTAGTATTTTTAAAATTAGCCTAACCTAACCTAACCTAACCTAACCGAAAAGTAACCTGTCTCCGAGACCGTCTAAACTCCCCCTCACGTTCCCTGTTTATGGGTGCGCGACGGTCTAAACCCTGCTCACGTTCCCTGTTCATGGGTTTGCGAAGGTTTGTAATACTTCAATGTATCTATTTCAAGTCAAATATACATTTCCGCGCATCATCAAACCATACTAAGTCTACTACTAATAATATTAACCCATTAGTACCAACAGAATAGCGACAAAATAGGGGTAGTATAACTGTAGATTTATCGAACATCTTAAAAGCTATAAACCAATGGGGCTAAACACAAAAGAAAAGGGGGACCAGAAAAACAACTCATCTTCCGTTAATGTTCTCTCTAACTTGGGATAGGAAGGTGAGGATTGGAAGGGGTTTTGATGTAGAGTAAGGTTTGAGATAGATGACCACTTTTTGAAACATAAGAGGTGCCAAACCCTTTGGCAGATTGAATTATTTGATTTGTTATTGTATTTTCCTCAATACGCCTTCTCGCCTTTCACTTCTTATATATTTGTCATGCATTTATTCCCTCACTAACTGCACTCCTCATTCTCGTTAGTAGGACAGTGGTAATATTTTGGGGTATATGTATTTATGTATTCATCTATGTTTTAGTTTCCTCCCTAGACGTCCATCAAACTTTAAACAAAAACATCCATTACATCCCCCTTCGACATTTATTTATAAATTTTTCGGTAGAGAAATGTCACGGCCGAAGGCTGGTTTCTCCACAATTAGAGGCTCACTATAGCTCGCCAGGAAAAAAATAAACACCTAAAGGGCACAAAAGGTCGTAAAATTGTTAAAGAAATGGACGAAAGGTCTTAAAATTGACAAACTAATGGGACAAACGTCTTAAAATCTCAAAACTAATGGGGATAAGCATGAGGAAAACAGGGGACCAGAAAATGGCCCATCTTCCCTAAAACTCGTCATTAAATCCTTGCTTCTGTCCATCACTACCAATCTTCATCAGTCTCTTATCTTCCCTTCCTTCATATTGTCCTCACTACATTACTCTCTCTCCCTGTAAACTGACTACTTCTTCCCAGTTCAGTTAAGAGGGGTCACCGGCTTTTTGTTTATCCTTCTCTCCTTTGCTCTCTTTCCCTGGCTTGTATCCATTCGGCTCCATTCAGCCAACTGTTTTAAGACTTTTATCCCCGTCTATTTTTTTGCTGACGAGCGATAGCGAGCCAGCATTGTATGGAGAAATCCGGCTTCGCCGGAGAAATTTTTCTATCGAAAAATGTACAAATTTAGCTTGCTGTAAAAAAAACATGTATGTATACTGGATCGCTACCGCTCGCTAGGAAAATATTGATACCTGGATGGGGGTAAACATCTTTAAACGGTAGGCTGAATGTGGCCGAATGGATATAAGCCAAAGAGAGAGGGAGAGAAAGAGAAAAACAAGCGGGGTGGGCTCCCTTAAGTTCATGGGAGACACTCTAACCTCATTCTGCCACCATAATAAAGTCTTGAAGATAACGACATCAACACCTAGGAGTCTGTCCAAGATGAGGTTATTGCTCTAACTCGGGGTGGAGGGTGAGCCGAGCAGAAGATGTGATAGAGTTTAAGATTTGAGACAAGCCGCCCGATACTTAGCAATTCCACCATGGAACGCTTTTATTCCTTTAACTCTAGCAATGGTATGTGTAAGAGAACCACTTCATTCACATGCCTATACCCCCCAGTAAATATGTCTAAAAACACTATGAACACATTTACATTATATATATATATATATATATATATATATATATATATATATATATATATTGTGATGCCTACCAGCGTTAGCAGAATCGCCTACCGTTAGCCACTAGCGCTCGCCAGGGCAGTGAAATGGGCTACAGTCTATCTACAATGTTGTACTTTCTTTCTTGTGAATCGTCATGTCACAGGCAGTATAGAAGTGGTCTTTATTTTCGTCTGTGACAATGCATTATATTTTATATCATCAGTTATAAGTTTAATGTATAAGACTGAATGATACAGCTCGAGAGTGTGAGTGAGTAAGTGCAGGAGGCAGAGGGTAGTACGCATAGTGCTACGCGTTGTCTCGGTGACGTCATGCCACAGCTGGGCCCTCTGAGTGGCTGGCCGCCTTGCCGCCCTCCTGGCGCTGCAGGACGTAGTCCCCCAGCACTCCCTGCTGCCTTTGTGCCTTCCTTGCTCAGAGCTTGCCTGACCAGCATAACCTTCACACCTCCCTTGCCATCTGTCCCCGACTTCCACCTATAGAACACTTTCTCTCTCTCTCAACTCCTTACCTCTTATTCTTCTAATCTATTTAACATCATAACTCCCCTTTGGTTCTGCACGATTTCATATATCGGCCATCGTATTATATGCTGAAGCTCTCAGATACTTCATGTTTAGTTAAACATTTTGGAGGGGTTAACATTTTTGTCTGTAGAGGTTCGACACACTCGCGGTGTCTCCCTACCTATTTCTTGGTTGTCTGCTGGGCTATTTAATGCTAGACTGGGGTAAGGCTACTAGTGTTGTGATTTCCGATGTGTACCAGGTTTTGTTGAACTTGTACAATAGCAACGGATACGTGGGAAGCCTAGGTTGTCTTTCTGACTGTACCTTGTGAGTTTAGCACTGTTGCGAGTGAGGGCTTTTGCCTCTGCCACCCACCACTGTGCTAACTCGTTTTGCTTTGACTTGAAGAGGGTCGCCAGGAGAGAACCAGATACTAGCGATCTGGATCTCTCAAGAGAGCACCCCGTCATTTAACGTAATTTGGCCGCACAGTCTTAAGGACCTCGCTAGGCTACGAGCTGCTTCCTCAGCCATTGTTTCCTAGCCTACGACATCCCAGCTAGACTTTATTCGCCTAGCAGACACCCGATTAGGATTATAAACTCTTATGTTATGTATGCAGCATTTTTATTCACGTTGAGTGTAAGCCTTGGTTTTTGTTGAGTTGCACAACCCGAGCAGGCTTTTGCGTTGCCTGAGGAAGTACTTTTGTTGTTGGAGATAATACTATTGCACATTTATCGTTATTCCCGTGTCAGTTAACACTGTATGTCCCTACACTTGTCATATCTTGTTCCTGCTTTATATAACAGTTCAAAATCCGATTCGATCATCTTAAGCAGCATCAGACTTTCTTCAGAAGATTCCTGTTCGATGCTTTAGGACTTTCATTCACTTTCTTTAATATAGGAGTGACAGTTTATTATTGTTTAGAGTAACTTTAATTATACCTTGTTTGCATTAAATCATTCCAGTGATTTAATTAAGCTCTATCTTTTTCCTTGTATACATTATTAACGTAATTGTATGTTGTGATCAGGCTGTATCAAGAGATCATCAGCCTGTAGTAGTAGTGCATTTATACAGAGTTATAGGATACCCCGCTATCGCAGATTTAACTCTGGAGGGTATAGGTGTTTTTGTGCGCCGGCATTATAAGTTGGAGGGTTGGATCTAGTGTTACCGTTGTGGCTGCGTGCCTTTCTAGTCCAATGATTAAGAGCCCTTGTTTTATAAGAGTCCCGGTCGTAACAATATATATATATATATATATATATATATATTATATATATATATAATGAAGAGGTACGTAGGAGAGTGGGACAACAGAAACTCCAATTGGCCAGAGTGGAAAGAATTGTGCCATGCTGGTATGAACATCTTGAACTAATGGGAGATGAAAGGCTCACAAAGTTAATATATTAGTCAGAAACTAGGGGAAATAGATTGAGAAGAAATCCTCGGAGGAGATGGAGAGATGGTGTGATAACAACGTTGGAAAATAGAGAGATGACTAAAGAACCGACGAGAGAAGTGGTAATGAATAGTAATTAATGAAGAATACTTGTGAATAGATGAGTGTTGCTGGAGGTCCCTAGTGATTATTGGCCTCTGAGTCTTCTCCTGGGTGATCTAGGTATGTGTTTTTATTTATTTTATTTTGTTTATGTTGTTTTTATTCTGGCTCTGTCTCGAGTCGGCCATCCCCAGCTATGTGCCATAGTAGGCTATATATATATATATTGTGTGTGTGTGGCCTAGCTCCGTTCCCATATGATTCTCTGATGTCTAAACAAAGAAACATTTTAGGATATCTGTTCATGTTAATTGCACTATTTATGTTAAATCTATCAGCTTATTTATAGTAAACTATTTGTACACCAGACGCTTAAACCCTCCGTATTCGAGGAAGCTTTTCACTTTATTTTGGCGATCGTTTTATTTGGCTATCAATTTTACTCAGGTTTGGAATGCCCTCTATACATTATTTGGGTAATGTTTTTATCAATTAACCCTCTGACTTATAAAATTCTTCCCTAAACTGATAAAAACCGTCTACTAATAGCCAAAATTAAAGGAAGACGCTCGTCCTCGGATTCTGAATGTGTTAAGTAGGTGTGGTGTCAAAGAGCGCTGAATTCCTCTATGTATAATATTATACAGTTAGTTATGACTTAAGGCCCGGTTAGTTTGCTGAGTTATAGTAATTGATAAGTCACGTTGGATTATCATTTGGTGAACATGTGAGTGTACATTTCCATGATATGTGAGTGGATATTCCGTTATCGTGAGATATCTAGAGTTGAAGAGAGGATACTCATATGCCATCTCGGAAGACAACATACCTCTCCCACAGCCATGCATGTATGTATGTATATACTCAGGCACATACCCCATTGTTGGGGGTGGGCGACACGAGACAGTCCCACCAGAACCATTTAAAGTCCCTATTCTCAGGGTCCGGGACCACTTTCTCGTTCCCTCAACCGTTTCTGTCTCATCGAGTAGGATAATTATACATGGAGAAGAGGATTCCTAGCCCCCTGCCCCCAGAAGGAAAAGTAGACTGTAAAAGAGACCGGCAGAAACAGCTAAGGTTGGGTAGAGGATGCCATACCTCACTCAGGATATAACCAGCCCTCACCCACAGCCATACCTCACTCAGGATATAACCAGCCCTCACCCACAGCCATACCTCACTCAGGATATAACCAGCCCTCACCCACAGCCATACCTCACTCTGGATATAACCAGCCCTCACCCACAGCCATACCTCACTCAGGATATAACCAGCCCTCACCCACAGCCATACCTCACTCAGGATATAACCAGCCCTCACCCACAGCCATACCTCACAGCTTTAACTTCAGTATGCCTGGTCATGTTCTCTATCCACCGAGACAGGCCTCCGGAACAACTACACCAACACCCTGGAGCCGGAGCGTGACCAGGGGAGATATGGCGTTGTTCTAGACCCCCTTCTCCCTCATCTGTAGCCCCATTAATTTTGAGATTTTAAGACTTTTGCATCATTAGTTTGGCGATTTGAAGACCTTTCACCCCATTTCCTTGTCAATATTATGACATTTCGTGCCATTTAGGTGTTGATTTTTGCCTGCGAGTGATAGCGATCCTGTAAATTTAAAAGGAACCGGCATTCAGCCGGGACATTTTTCAGTTAAAAATTTTACAAATTTATATTGTAGAGTGTTTTCTTTAGCTTGATGGAGGTGTAGGGACGAAACTAAACAAAAATAAAAACAAAATAAATTAATGAGCAAATTTATACGCCCATCCCCCCATAACTGCAGGTGGTGGGTTGTGGAATAGGTTGTGATAGATTGGAGCTTTGAAATGAACGGCCGCATTAAATTGTTTTCTATATTTCTGGGCTTAAATGATGAAGGTATGCATTTTAACAGAGGAGCACGCAATTGAGGTGTTTAAAAGTGTCGTGTATGCAAAAAAATCCCTTCAATTCTGACAAAACATTTATTTTCACCATATAAACCATTATTTCTTCATGTGCGTTTATTTGATTTATATGATGAATATATGAACAGTGAAGGAACTGCAAATATCTAGTGAAAATTGTATATTTCTGGCGGGAGCGGGTAGATGGAGGCGGGAGAGAGCGTGAAACATAGGTCTGCTTGCAGGGCCTGCTTTAGGCACAATGACCCTTCCAGCTGTCTTCCCCGCATGTGAAGGGGAGGAGGGAGTGTGAATCATCATATTTCTTGCGGGAAAAGGGAGGAATTACGAAAATAAGAGGAATAATAGCCATACTTGAGGAGGGGAGAAGTGGAGGGAGAAAGGGGGGGAAAGGAGAGGGAGGGCGGAGGACACAAGTAGGGGAGAGGAAGGAGGTACTGGAGTGATTATATTACCTAATCACATATTGTTTCCATTTGAGTGCCTGTGGGGCATTCTTTGGTTATATTTTCATGGGCTGTCTTCAGTGAGGCCTATCGCATATGCTATACAGACACTTCCGTGAGGCCTATCGCGCTAGAGAGGCCATCTCTACCCTTCTCCAACTTGCCTTCAATACAATTTCTCCCTTACTTCTTGATAACATTGAGGTGCGATGGGGGTGGGAATGAGCAAAGATTTTGATAGAATATTATGCCTGAAACAGACTACCTCATTCTGAAACTTGAATACTGTGAATTGCTTGAATAATTAACCTACTGTACTTTGTTTCCTTTCACTTCCTCAGAATTTATCCTCCCTTCGCATCACACCTTTCATGCCTTTCTTTCCTTTACTCCCTCACTAACTTCTTCATTTTCCACCTCCCATTTCTGATCTTGCTTCATCCACTCCGTACCATTCTTCATCTGACCCTCACTACCTTTCCTTCCCACGTATCTCCTTCCCTATACTTCCTATCAAACTTCCAAGTCTTTCCACTTCATATCTATTCATTGGAGACCTTCTAGCCTTATTCTCCCGTCATGTTATCTAGAGATCCTGTAGTTGGAGAGAGCGGTCATCCTTTTGTTTTAACGCCAGTTTGGTTGCCTGAATTATGAAAGGACGTGGTTTATTATATTGTTTGTCTGAAATGCTTACCCAAAGACAAACTATTTAACCTGTACCAGTGTTCCTAAATTTGTGTTATGAGTATTAGATATTTGAGTGTAATGAGAGGAAATTATCACCAGTGTCTCCAAGATGGCGGAGGTTGACCGATGTCTTTCAATATAGTGGGTCTTGCGTTCTCTATCCGTCGTGGCAAGACTCTCAGACACCTTCACCAACACCCTGGTGTCTGTTCGTGACCAATTTATTTGCCAACACCCTTGAGTCTGTACGTGACCAGGTTCAGTCACTTTTAAACATTCGTGGACCCTCTTGTTTATGAAATTATAACTATGTGGATTGATTCTGGGATGACATTTGCTTTTCAATTAATAGTATATATATTTATGTAGTTGATGTATAGAAAATTGTAACCATAAATTCCTTTCCAGAGATACACATAATTAGAAATAGTTGAGGTCCACGATTTGTTATGAGTGACTGTGCTTTCTCGAACTCGGTGTACTGGGTGGAGGTGACAGGTGATTTTGATAGAATGGAGCCTTTGGGATAAATTGTTAAATCCAATCCTTACCACAGTGCGACAATTTTTAGGTTTTGATGATGCAAGTATCTTTTCTTACCATCCTTAGCTCCCATCACTACCTTCCTTCATCCCTACTTATACCCTATTCCTAATAGGTATGCCCAAACTTTTGAACATTAACCTCTATAAATCACAAACGAGTAGAGTAATCAAGCTAATATTTCTACAATTTGGGAAGGGTCCGCCAGGGAATAGGTGTGGGAATTTACAGCCCATTTAGTTCTGGCTCTTTTTTGAGTTACAGAGGTTTAAGTTAACGATTTTCTGAGCTACCTATTTGGAACAAGGTATAGTATAACTCCTCTCCGGCTGCCTTCCACAATCTCACAATTTCCCTCAATTCAGGTTATCCCTACTAACTCCTTCCCTGCTTTATGTTCGTCAATCCTCCGGTTTCAGCGTCCCCGGCTGTGTTCCCTCTCAGTCACAAGACTCTCACCCACCGACACCAACACCCCTGGGCATGGACGTGACTAGGGTATGGCTCTAACTGGGGGGTGAACGGTGGAGATGGGAAGGGGTTGTGGTAAAATAATGGAGTCGAGATAAACTTCCGAAGTCATGCTTTAGCCTTAGTGTGACTTTTTGTAGGGTTGAAATATGAAAGTAAGTCTTACTTTCTTTACCCCTATCTCTATCTTAATTTATCTCTTCCCTAAAGAGATCCTTGCCATGTTGCTTTCCACAATTTCCTTCAAATAGAAGCCATCCCTTCGAACTCCTTTACTTCTTTACGTTCGTCATTTGTCCGCCCTCGGTCTCTCCGGTTATATTCTGAATACGCCGTGCCAAGACTCTGGGCCAACGACACCAACACCCTCGAGACAGAACGTGACCTGGTTAATACTCTGGGTAGAGGGTTGGGTTAGGAAGGGTAGTGATATTATCAAATGTTTGAGGCAAACTTCCATCAGGTATCGGACGACGGCTATATCTAAAGCATCTTCCCCAATGTAGTATAAATGTGATGTATTGATGTATATGCCTTTAACTAAAATATGAATGTATACATACAAAATACGTCAGTAACATTTATTTGGATGCACATTTACTGTAAATACCACTAAAGGAATGTATGTTTAAATATAGTATTTATTATTAAAGTATTTATCAAATATTCCTCCCTGTTCGCCGTCCTCTCTTACTTATGCCTAATATCCTAATCTCTTCTGAAGATGTACTTTCTACCCTCTCTGGGCTTAACACTAATAAGGCGTACGGTCCGGACGGTGTTCCTCCTGTTGTTCTCAAAAACTGTGCTTCCGTGCTGATTCCCTGCCTAGGCAAACTCTTTCGTCTCTGTCTATCCTCTAACGTCTTCCCTTCATGCTGGAAGTTTGCTCACATTCAACCTGTCCCAAAGAAGGGTGACCGCTCTCAACCCTCCAACTATCGTCCAATTGCTCTTATCTCTTGTCTTTCTAAAGTTTTTGAAACTATTCTTGCTTCCAAATTTCTTAAGCATTTCTCTTACTAACTCTTGGTCATCCTCCTTTCGGGACTTCGGTGAGACTTTTTCTATTGCACTAGACATATCGAAAGCCTTCGATAGAGTCTGGCATAAATCTTTAATTTCTAAACTACCCTCCTTCGGTTTCTATCCCTCCATCTGTGCCTTTGTCTCTAATTTCCTTTCCGGCCGTTCCATAGCTGCGGTTGTGGACGGCCATTGTTCACTTCCTCACCCTATAAACTCCGGTGTTCCTCAGGGCTCTGTCCTATCTCCTATTCTCTTTCTAATTTTTATAAATGATCTCCTTAACTGTACCTTAATTCCCATCCATTCATACGCAGACGACTCAACCTTACACTACTCCATTAGTTTTTCAGAATGCCCCAGCCAGCAATCCCTCAACGACAAACGTAATGAAGCCATAGAACTCTTAAATTCTGATCTAAATACTATTTCCAATTGGGGCAGAGAAAACCTTGTTAACTTTAATGCTTCCAAAACCCAATTTCTCCATCTATCTACCCGTCAGGATCTCCCAGCGGACTATCCCTTATTCTTCAACAATACAAAAATCAACCCTTCATCTTCTCTCAATATTCTTGGTGTCTCTTTTTCTTCTGCTCTCATTTGGAGGGACCATATTACCAGTCTTGCTAAGGCAGCCTCCCAGAAGCTGGGTGTGCTCAACTGCCTTAGGGGGTTCTTTTCCCCTGCACAGCTTCTTGCTCTGTACAGGGGCATAGTGCGCCCTTGTATTGAGTATTGTTCACATGTGTGGGGAGGTTCCTCTCACACCGCTCTCCTAGACAAAGTTGAAAGGAAGGCCTTTCGTATCATTAACTCCCGTCCACTCACCAACTCTCTGCAATCTCTCTCTCTCCGCCGCAATGTTGCATCTCTCTCGCTATTCTATCGCTACTATAATAATCAGTGTTCCTCAGAGCTATCCCAGTGCATACCACCTCCTTTACGTAGGGCACGTGGTACCCGTCTTGCAACTCAATCCCACCCCTACTCTGTGCAACTCTCCAACCCAAGAGTGAAACGTTACTCTCAAACTTTCTTCTACTCAACATCTGAGCTCTGGAACTCTCTCCCAGAATCAGTCTTTCCCTCTTCCTATGACTTAAATTGCTTCAAACTCAGTGTGTCCAGGCATTTTGGCTCGAACGTCCCTTGATTTTGGCCCTGTCACTCTTTCAACTATGGGGGAGGCACTCGCTATAGGCAGTTATGCCTTTTGCCTCCCTCAATCACATAGAAAAAAAAAAAAAAATAATACTAATCGCTCCAACCCTCCCTTCTTCATAGCACTTGCCTCAGTGTCCCTGTCATATTCTCAATCCGCCATGTCAAGACTATATGACAAATACACTAAACACTCTGGAGCCGGGATGTGATAAGAGTTGAAACCTTGAAATATACAGCCGAACTCTGCGACTATGTATAGGGTTAAGTTATGAAAGTATCGTTATTTGCCTTCCTTATCGCCCATCGTTACCCTCCTTTATCTCTTCCTTAAGGGAGGGATGGGTCGTTTAAACGCCTTTCGCCCCATTTCGTTGTAAATTATTAGACCTGTCGTGCCATTTATGTGTAAAAAAAAAATCCTGGCGAGCGATAATGAGCATGTAATTATAAGAGAAATCGGCCTTCAGCCGGGACATTTGTCGACTGAAATATGTACAAATATATCTTGGGGTGGGTGGGGAATATGGGTGTTTTTATAAATTTGAGGGAGGTCTAGCGAGGAAACCTAAAACTAAATTAATTAATAGACCAAAAAACAGCCACTTCGCCCTTGATTAATACAATGTCTCCCTTACTGCCTTCCATCTCCTTCCCTCTGAACTCCCTAAATACCTTCATTTCGTCCTACCTTTAGCTCCAGTCTCACTCTCTCTATCCACCGACTCCTCCCCAACTACCTTCCCATCGGCCTACCTTTAAGCGTTTTTCTGGACCCCCTTCTCCCTAATGTTTAGCCCCACTAGTTTTGAGATTATAAGACGTTCGGCCCATTAGTTTGGCAATTTTAACACCTTTCGCCCCATTTCGTTGTCAATTTTAAGACCTTTCGTGCCATTTAGGTGTCGATTATATCATGGCGAGCCTGCAAATTTAAAAGGAACCGGCCTTTGGCCGGGAAATTTTTCTACCGAAAAATTAACAAATTTATTATGAAGGGGGGTCTAGGGTTTTTTTTTCTAAGCTTGATGGAGGTCGAGGGAGGAAATTCAAAAAATATATGAATAAATGAATTAATAAAACAAACAAACGGTCAGTCTACCCTTAACTTCAGTCTCACTCTCTCTATCCACTGAATCCTCCCCAACTACCTTCCCATCGTCCTACCTCTCGCCTCAGTCTCACTCTCTCTATCCACTGAATCCTCCCCAACTACCTTCCCATCGTCCTACCTCTCGCCTCAGTCTCACTCTCTCTATCCACCGTGACAAGACTCTCAAACAACAACACCAACACCCTGGAGCTCGGACGTGACTTGGTTATATCTCTAAATATGACAATGCCTAATGAGTTCACTGCTCAATAGGTGGCGTTCTGAGAGTGAGGGTCTGAGTCTGGAGGGCGAGACGGTGAAGCACATGAACGAAGCAACCAGCCGCTTCAGAGATGGAGCTGCTTCGAGCCATGATTGATGCTTCACATGTCTCACTCCCCAGACTGGAACAAGACCTCACGGGCTTCACCGTGTTGAGCGGTGGAATGTACAGGCTCTCCGCCTATGCCCGAGAGGGAGTAGTTGGAATATAGAAAAAAAAAAAAAAAAAAAAAAAAATGTCGGGGTAGGAAGAGGGGATGATAAATTAGAAGCCTTCAAATAAACGACCGAATTTAGTTTATATCATAGTGCGGCTATTTGCAGGATTATAATATGAAAGTACTCTTTTACTTTCCTTAGCCCGCATCTCTACCTTTAGATAAACGACCTTGGTGGTGTAATGGTTAGTGCTTAAAATATGTATGTGGTAAACCAGGTTCGAATCCAGGTAGAATCACACGCTTTCATTAATTTCTTTGGGTGGTGTTTGGTGTGTGGAGTGAAATTAATATAAATTATATCATAGTGCGACTATACAGGTATGTAGAATCAAATTATGAAAGTACTTTAATTTACTTACCGTACCTTAGCCTGCATCTCTACCCTAATTAATCTCGTCCCTAATCTAATCCCCTCATACTCAGTTACTCAGTTCCCCTCAGTGCCAGCCAAATCTTCTAACTCATTTACTACTGTGTTGGTCATTATTCAAGCCTCCGTGTTCCTGGTCATGTTCCTCTCTCCGCCATGACCAAACACACCCAAGGGTGGATTCCCCTTGACGAACAAGTGAGTGAATAACACTATAGTTTGGATGGGACCAGGTTGTCTGCAGTATTGAGGATGTGAAGGGTTGTAATATGGCATGGTTGTTGTGGTTGTTTTTTTTGTTGGCCCCCCCCCCCCCTTTTCCCTCATGTTTACTTAGCCCCATTAGTTTTGAGATTTTAAGACGTCCGACCCATTAGTTTGGCGATTTCAAGATCTTTAGCCCCAATTAGTTGTCAATATTTAGATCTTTCATGCCATTTAGATGTCGATTTATTCCTGGCGAGCGATAGCGAGTATGCAATTTAAGTAGAACTGGCCTTCGGCCGGGACATGTTTCTATAGAAAATATACAAATTTCTCTTGAAGGGATAATCCTGGGGATGTTTTTTCAAGCTTGATGGAGGTCTAGGGAAGAAACTAAAACAACATCTACATATATAAGAACTAATAAGCAAATGAATACGCCGATCCCTCCTTACTATTTGAGACAGATGTCGTTCAGACATTCGATAATGGCCATATATAGAGTATCTTCTCAAAGTTATGTTGGATGTAAGTCAAATTTAATTAAACTTATAATTTTAATATGTATTTATAAATACGAAATGTACCCGTAAAATGTATTTTAACATACAGATAGTACCAACACAAATACAGTATTTAAATTAATGATTTAGTTAATAACGTTTTCCTTTAAAAAGTATAATACAAAAAAAAAAAAAAAAATCCACTCTGACATTCCCATCATCATAGCTCTGGCCCCAGTGTCCCGGGTCGTGTTTTCTATCCACCATGTCCGGACTCCTTGCAGACAACGACCCCAACACCCTGGAGTCTGAACGTGCCCTGGTTGAGCCGGTATCACACGAGAGCTTTTATAGTCAACATTCGATGATCAATATTTTTCAGGCGACGTTTCTGGACTATTTTGCACTGGTATCGGGAACTAGACTGATGTGCGGGTGTCCAATCCCGAAAGGGGTTGAAATAGGGGAGCTATCCCCCCGCCAAAGGCGGCTTTCTAGGGCCTTTCCTAACTGATGCCGAGAGGATTGGGTTCTAGTCATGTGGTGATGGGCTAGTCTATCAGAGTGAGAACTGAGCGATCTCTGCCATACCCATAGCTTACTGACTGTTCCTTTTACTTATATATTTTCTAGATCTCAAGTGACGGCGTCTCTTCCGTGGATTGACCTCCCAATCTACCAAGATTGGAAGCTAAAGCGTCACATTTTTCCTTTGCCCTTCAACTTTCTCTTCATAATTGCTGAGGGGCACAGGGCCCTGGGTTGGGCTTTGGTTTCCTGGGCGTTTCCGCACCCTCCTTAGCTCCCCGGCATGGAGTGGCTTCGGTCACCCAGGCTTTATTGTGGTCGGCAGGGAGGGTTCTGTTGGGGCGCTTGGTTATGACCTTGGCCTTGCTCGGGGCCTTGGGGCTGTTCGGCCAGGCAGCTTGGGGAACAACAACTAGACTGATGGTAGATGGATTTAGATAACCTAAATCATCTAAATGTTGACCTCATAAGCTGCCAGACCAATTTTGAGGATAAATGTCGAGGGGAAAAAGCGCTCGTGTAATACCGGCATAAGTGTTCGTATTAGTGTGCGTATTGGGCTGAAGTAGAGACCTTATAGCAACTGAGATCGTCCAACATGGTGGTGCCGCTAGTCTATTTGTTGTAAGTAGGCGAACAATCATGACCTCTAACCTCTGTAACTAAACAATGACTAGAGTAATTGAGCTATTATTTCTTGCATTTGGGAAGAGTCAGTCAAGGAATAGATGTGGAAATTTACAGCCAATTTGCTCTAGCCCTTTTTGAGTTACAGAGGTTAGAGGTCTGATTTCTCGCCTACTTACAGCGAATAGACTAGGGTAAGTTTCATTTCATCTGACGCCAAATTGAATCTCTTACCAACTGTTGTCTCGATAATTATTGGAGCTATACTGTATGTAACTTTTATACTCCTGCATCCTATTAACACCAAGTTTTCATAATTATCTCCATACTTCTTTTAAATTGTTCGCATTAGTTGAGTCATTGATATAAGAATATTGTAATTTAGCGTCAGATGAAATGAAACTGAGTGTATAGTGCTATTAGTCTTTACACTTGAATAATGTCCATACCCATAGTATACTGTATAGTCAGGAATACTGGTTCAAGTTATAAAGATTTGTATTTGTATGAAGGAACCAAAAGGTAAATTTTCCTGTAACAAGTGTCTCCCCCAAAGTTGAAAGAGTAACGTAAACCCTACTCAATCCCAAATATAATATTACTCCGTTGTTGTATAATTACGGCAACACAATGACATCCAGCCAACAAGATGGCTGCTCTCTTTTACTGAAGGGGAGATGGGTCGTTTGTCTAGACTCCTTTCTTCCTCGTGTTTAGCCCCATTTTTAGTAAGATTTGAAGACGTTCGGCCCATTAGTTTGACAATTTTAAGACTACTCGCTCCTTTTCTTTGTCCATGTTAAGGCTTTGCTAGTCATTTAGGTGTCTGTTATTTCATGGCGAGCGATAACGAGCCTGTAATTTAAGAGGAACCAGCCTTTGGCGGGGACATTTTTCTATCGAAAAATGTACAAATTTATCTTGAAGGAGGGTGTTGGGTGTGTGTGCGTGTTTTTGTTTTTTGTGTTTTTTTGTTTTTCTTAAGCTTGATCAAGGGTGGAAACTAAACAAAATGATAAAAACATCTATACAGTATATGAGGGAATACATACGCCCATCCCACTTACGGTCCCCAAGGTTGGTGGGGTGAAGGACACAGAGTGGGAGCCGCGACACGAACGGATAATTATAGTCTTGATCCTTTCCGTAACAGTTTATTATAATTTAGTCTTGTTAACACTAAGCGATTGTATACGACATAGAGAGATTATCTTGCACACAAAGGGACACACTCGATGCTAATTAAACATTAAATTCCTTAAACAAACAAAAATCGAATTGAAAGAATGCCTCATGATATAAGTACAGAGTTAAGAGAGGGTAGGGGTTAGGTTTTGGTCTGTTTATGTGTTAATTCATATATTTGTTTAGTTTCCTGGCTAGACCTCCATAAAGCTTAAAACAAAAAAACACTCCCTAGACCACTCTTCAAGATAAATATGTAAATGTTGCGGTAAACATTTCTCGCTTCTTAACAATGAGGGAGATCGGGGTCCCGAAAAACCCTATACCTCCCTTTAAACATAACCACACCAAACTCCAGCTCCTGGATGAACGATATAAGGTACCCACGCAATACTTACCATCCAACACTTCCTACATTAACCCCTTCTGTACCGGAGACGTCTTTTTAATTTTTTCTAGCTCTATTTAGACGGTTGTATTAAGTTGAAGAAGGACCTCCAGTAATAAATGGCTTCGAACTATCTGAATTATCCCGTTTTACTACCACAGATCCTTCTTAAGCTGCACAACATTGTCTAAATATAGCTAGCATATAATACAAAAGACTTCGCCGGTATAGAAGGGGTTAATCGTTTTATTACTTTCCCACTATGCTCCCTCTCTACACTCCCTATATTCAGTACCTTTCCCACTATGCCCCCTCTCCACACTCCCTATATTCAGTACCTTTCCCACTATGCCCCCTCTCTACACTCCCTATATTCAGTACCTTTCCCACTATGCCCCCTCTCCACACCCCTATATTCAGTACCTTTCCCACTATGGCCCCCTCTCCACACTCCCTATATTCAGTACCTTTCCCACTATGCCCCCTCTCCACACTCCCTATATTCAGTACCTTTCCCACTATGCCCCCTCTCCACACTCCCTATATTCAGTACCTTTCCCACTATGCTCCCTCTCTACACTCCCTATATTCAGTAACTTTCCCACTATGCCCCCTCTCTACACTCCCTATATTCAGTACCTTTCCCACTATGCCCCCTCTCCACACTCCCTATATTCAGTACCTTTCCCACTATGCTCCCTCTCTACACTCCCTATATTCAGTACCTTTCCCACTATGCCCCCTCTCCACACTCCCTATATTCAGTACCTTTCCCACTATGCCCCCTCTCTACACTCCCTATATTCAGTAACTTTCCCACTATGCCCCCTCTCCACACTCCCTATATTCAGTACCTTTCCCACTATGCCCCCTCTCCACACTCCCTATATTCAGTACCTTTCCCACTATGCCCCCTCTCCACACTCCCTATATTCAGTACCTTTCCCACTATGCCCCCTCTCCACACTCCCTATATTCAGTACCTTTCCCACTATGCTCCCTCTCTACACTCCCTATATTCAGTACCTTTCCCACTATGCCCCCTCTCTACACTCCCTATATTCAGTACCTTTCCCACTATGCCCCCTCTCCACACTCCCTATATTCAGTACCTTTCCCACTATGCCCCCTCTCTACACTCCCTATATTCAGTACCTTTCCCACTATGCCCCCTCTCCACACTCCCTATATTCAGTACCTTTCCCACTATGCCCCCTCTCCACACTCCCTATATTCAGTACCTTTCCCACTATGCCCCCTCTCTACACTCCCTATATTCAGTACCTTTCCTCACTCTCGCATCATCCCCCCATCCTCCTTCCCCCTCCTGTTCTCCCTTCCGTTTAACTCTTCAGCAAAGTCCCTACTTTTCCTTGCTGCTAACTCTGGCCTTAGTCTCCCCAGAGATTGTGGGGTGCCAATTCCCTCATACTTCATCTTCTTCTATTTGGGGTTGCTGTCTATATATAGTTCAGTACGCCTAGCTACCAGCATTTTTTGGAAAGGTTTAAGTACAGGCTTAGTGTTTGTAGCTCAGAAGATATAATTTTAGTTGGTTGCATGGATGGTGAGTAGTTTATAAAAGTTAATAACTTAGTGGAAGATCTTTTTGATGTACAGTATATACAGTATATCGTAGTCTCCTTCTCTTTCCATTCCTCTTTTCCTACATGGGTCTTAAGGTGGTCCTGTTCTCATAACCTATATCCAACACCTAGGAATCTGGAAATGATTGAGTTATACCTCCAATTATAGGTGGAGGGGGGTTTGTTTTGGGGTGAGTGAAGGAGTGGCACACTTTGTATAAAGGACCATATTCTTATCCCTATGAGGATTATGACGCGCTTTGGCAGTTTATTCGGGCTATAATTAAGACTGTTTTATTTATATTAGGAAGGGTATATGATGGCAAAGGGTTAATTGAGACCGTCTTTACCCTTTTAATTTCCACTGATCTTTCCTAGGCTGTATAAAATTGTATAATGATAGCCGGAACAAACTGTCAAAACGCGTCATAATCCTCAAGGGGTTAATCTTCATCATATGATGAGACCATTCGTCACTATTCATTAAAGAAGATGCACACGAGTTTATATATATTTTTTTTTCTGGGCCCCCTTCTCTCTAATGCTTAACCTCTTTAGTTTAGAGATTATTAGATCTTCGCCTCATTAGTTTGGTAATTTTAAGTCCTAATGTAAATTTTAAGACCGTTCATGCCATCTAGGTGTCGATTATTTCCCGGCGAGCTAAAGCGAGCAGAGTTGAGGAGGATCCAGCCTTTGGCCGGAACCTTTTTCTACCGAAAAATATACACATTTTTCTTGGAGGGAGTTCTTGGATGCAATTGTATAAGGTGGATGAAGGTCTAGGGAGCAAACATTAAACGAAAACAAAAATATAATCTCTGCGTGTTTGCCCTGTGGAGCCTGTGGTAAGTTGTTCTACCTGGTACAATAAGGAACAACCGCATAAAGTGTACCACGAATTCCTAACTGCGACTGTACATAAAGTAAATGATGTCTTCATCTGGTTATTTCCATATGTTTATCCAGGCTCAAGTACTAAATATGAATTAGAAACATTGTTATTTACTTTGTGTATGTGTATTGATATTTTTTGTTTTCAGCTGATATTAAATTGAATCCATTAGTATCTTATTTATCGTCACATATTGAAAAGGAAAAGGAAAAAAAAAAATAATTATATATATATATATATATATATATATATATATATATACTGTATATATATATATATATATATATATATATATATATATATATATATATATTATATATATAATTTTGGTAAAGCCAGGTAATAAATTTTCTTTAATACATACGAGGTTGAAAGAAATGGCAATTTCTGCGTTGGAAATTTTATTATTCAAAGTTTCCAGGTCTCTGATGAGTTTTCGCTGGGTGGCAGGAAGTAGATGAAGGAGATGAGCAAAATTCATGGTGGTACAGGGTTACATTAAAGTACATGAAGATACAGGATATACGACGCGTTTCACTGGACAACCAGCATTATCAAGTAAGGAAGGAATGATATAAAAGGTAAACCTTCCTGTTTACCTTTTATATCATTCCTTCCTTACGAAAAAGTACGAAAAAGTCCCGAAATAATACGAGAAAAAACTTGCTCATGGAAAATTGACGGAAAAAGCACTCGTGTGACAGCGGCTTTAGTTAGGGTCTAGGTTTTCGAAGCTATCCCAAACAGAACGAATCTTCTCATTAGCTTGCTTAACTTTTATTTACATTTTGGAGGTTCATTTTGCAGTTCGAGTGTTCATATTGGGCCAGGATTTATGTAGTTGAGTGTACATGCCTATGTTTTAGTATGCTATTGTATCTCTTGTGCTGGAAAGTGTGAAAAGGAACTGCTTGAGATGGTTCGGCCACATGGAACGTATGGAAAGCGAGAGAATGACTAAGAGGGTGTACAGTCTACGACAGAACTGCTGTCTTGGCCTGAGGCAATGTGTTAGTTCACTCACCTTTTAATAGATGGCAATGTAATCGCTTCTAATAAAACGGGGCGGGGTTAATATAGAGGTTAGAAGGAGGAGGAGTCAAACGTGTGTGTGTGTGTGTGTTCGAGAACGGCAAGCAGAATAAGTTTATTTTCACATAACACACAGGCTATATTATAAAATTAGCCCATGCTGGATCACAAATAAGTAACACACATTAGGTGTTGCGTTATTTATGGAATTTAATACACAGACAATCAAGTTTCTATCCTTCGCACTTTCCATTCCCCCCTCCTCCCCCTCTCACCCCAACTCTCCTTCTTCACCCGCTTCCTCTCCCCTCTCTCTCTCTCTCTCTCTCTCTCTCTCTCTCTCTCTCTCTCTCTCTCTCTCTCTCTCAAGGACATAAAAGATACCTTCTAAAATACGCAGAATAATATTATGCGATTGTTTTGAATTTACAAATACATAATCTATTTTGTATTAATTTTACCACACCACCAAACGCCTCCAATGAAATTAATGAAAGCATGTATGTGATCCACCGGGATTCGAACCTGGGGTTATCACACACAGATTTTTAGACACCTTAACCATTACACCACCAAGACGGTTAAAGGTTGTTGTTGTTGTTGTTGTTCCCTAAGCTGCCTGGCCGAACAGCCCCGAGTCCCTGAGGAAGGCCACGGCCACGATCGGGCTTTCCCACAGAGCTCTCATTGAGTGTAGGTTGTGTTGTTGGCGTAAGTGGTTGTGTGAAATGCAGTCTTCTATGATGTGTTTAATGGTATGGGGTGCTGTGTTACATCCCGGGCAGGCGTCGACAACGGAGTCATCCAGTCTCTTCTGATAGCTCAGGAGAGCTGGATGGTGTCCGCATCTCAGCCTGGCCAGGTGGACTCTGTCCTCGCGAGGGAGGGAGGATTCGGAAGGATGGATTTCGGGAGGTCGTGCATGCAGCTGCGTGTTGTCTGTGAGTGAGTGGATGGATTGGCGAGAGATATGAGTATGGATGTGCTTCTGGAAGTTGGTTCGGGGTGGGCAGGGAGGGAGAGAGGACAATAATTGTGTGTGATACCGTGTGCTGGGTGTTGTTTTGATATTTCTTGGTGTCTGTGGGTGTGTTGCCATGTAGTTTAGTGGGTGGTCTTGGTTCGTGGAGGCTGCTGCCAGAAATTGAGTGCCTCTCATGTCCAGATGGTCTTTGACTTTGAGGATTTTGGTTTCTTGATGTAGATGATCTGTGGGTGCAGTAGCTGTGCAGCCTGTAATGATCTTCAGGGCTTTGTTTTGAATCGTCTGTAAGGTCTTATGATGTGTTTCAGCTAGGTTAGAAGCCCAGGCTGGGCTTGCGTATTCCATTACTGATCTTATGTATTGTTTATATACTGTGGTGGTAGTTTCTTTGTTGTGTCCAAATTTTGTGTGAGCAAGTGACCTGAGGGCGTTAAGTCTGGGTGTCAGTTTCTTTTTAATGTTTGTGGTGTGCTGTTTGAATGTCATATGAGTATCATATGTTACTCCTAGGATTTTGGGTGTGTGTGTATGTGTTAGGGGTGTGTTGTTTATGGTGAGTTGAGGGATGTATTCGTGTTCACCTGTCCAGCTTGTGAGCAGGGTTGCAGTGGATTTGGCTGGGGCTAGATTAAGTCTGTTTGTAGTGCACCAGCCATGTAGTGTGTTGAGATAGGGTTGAAGGAGATCTGTTGCTCTTCTTGGGTCATGGTGTGTGCATGTGAGTGTTATGTCATCTGCATAGGAGGCTAAGTTTATTTGGGGAGTATTGGGTGTAGTTATATCGTGCATGTACAGATTGAAGAGTGCGGGCGATAGGACGGATCCTTGTGGGACTCCGTTTGGAAAGTTTCTGATTTTTGATGACTGACCGGCAAAAGATACGTGTGCACATCTGCCTGCTAGGAAGTTGGCCAGCCACCTTTTTGTGTTGTTGTGCATGTTTGTGTTGTAGATTTTGTTTGTTAGGTTGTGGCGGGGGATGGCATCGAAGGCTTTACTAATGTCGAGCGGTTAAAGGTTTATGCACACGCCTACGACTTATGAAATAAATAATAAATGTTAGGGATGACAAAAGTAACACATATATATTGATTAGCAATAGGATAACTAGCGAGGCAGCGAACAACACTTGTTACTCGCTGCCTCGCTAGATATCCTATTCCTAATTAAGCTACGATTCCCGAAGAACACGTCTATATTTGTTTATATATATATTAAGTGTAACAATAACACTTAGGATTTACGTTATGTGTGTTGGCTTAAGGAATAAGTTGGATAATACATATACTTGTGACCTCCACAATTTGTAATGTTTGAGGAGACGGCGCTTCAACCTCTCCTCTGTCAATCACATTCTAGCACCAACCCACCCACACCAACACTAACACAGGATACAAAACAGACACACACTCACACCCAATAACATAAAACGCACATCACACACATGATCACATGCAACGTAATGGGCACAAATCACTCACACATGATAACATAAAACGCATACACACACACACACGCACAAGCACACACACACACTGGTCCAGGCAAACTAGAAAAGGTATTAGCATTATTGAGGAGATGCTGTCTTCAGTGCGTGTCATGGCCATCCTGAGCCTTACAACGTATACAGACTAATAACACACAACAAAGCCACTATAACAACTTCGTCTCTCTCCAACACTCCTTCTCCCCTCTTTACACTCTTCAGAAAATAGGAAAAGTAGAAAGTAGGTACGAGGTGCCGTTGTGAAGGCTTATCCTTCAATACCTTCACCTGACCTGACCCCATCCGGGGTTTAGCTGGTCCACAAGGGTGTGTGACATGAACCCAATAGAAAATTTGTGGGCCATCATGTCATGGAGTGGAATGTGGTTCAGGTTAGGATTGGAAACGGCGGGAGGAGTGGCATCGGGGGGGGGGGGGGGGGGGGAAATCCGTCGTCGCCCTAATATAAGTTGGAAAATGTTTAAATCAGCTCCAACGAGAATACAGGAGGTAGTTGATGCAGCTTGTGGGTAGAGATCATATTAATTTCATAAATATAAATTGTAAATGTTTACATTTAAGATCCCTTTATATGTATTATATAATGTGTATGTGTTTCCAATGTTCACCGTAACATAATGATGGTGAAATAATACATATATATTAAATTAAATTCAAGGTGAC